>JAODKL010000107.1:5111368-5124086 GCA_026780765.1 Petrocephalus schoutedeni | reverse complement strand
ATTGCTATGATAGTCAGCTGGAAGGGAGGAGACATTTAAATACATATTAGAAATGAAACAATAGATTAGGAATTTTTAAAAACTGGCCAGCACTAATTACTAGCATGCCAAAGTTCTCACATCTTATACAGTTTGAGGCTTCCTGGGTATCGTAGCCTAAATCACTAGGATGTCCCACGGAATGTCAACTTCTTCTGATCATTGCAGATAGGACTGAGCTCTAACTTGCCTTGCCCAGTTTGCAGTCTATGAGGATTGGACGACGAATTCTGCCATAAGCATGGGTTTTCAATCAGACCTAATTTCCGTCACACTATAGAAATGAGCATAGATTGGGCTAGTGACAGCTGCAATTAAGCCGAACGAGGCCACAGAAAGCAGTGCAATTCCTGCACCCGGATAAAATCAATAGAAAATTATCAACCTGGAGGAATCCAATTAGCACAAATGGTTCGTATCCGTCAGACGCTACGCCAGCTGTCACTACAACGTGCAAACCTCACGATGTGGCTTTTTCCCCTATAAAGGAGTAATAATACACGTTGTACCCAATTCTCTAATGCAACTTCAACTACACCTGCCTCATCTCATCCAATTCTAATACAAGGGGATACAAGGTGAAAGCTCAAACAAACTATGAATTATTAATAAGTCTAGACATAACGCCAATAGCCAGGCATATAGAATTCTCCCACAAGTCCCACCGAGGCTTTTGTCTTTTTTTCCCCAACGTACATTAGAACTGTGGCACGTTTTATTGGACCAATCCAGATGAGGTTGCTATATAACCTAGCTGTCCACCTATCACAACAGTGCGATGGTATATTTCGGTCTGAGCAGAGCGAATACCATACCATAGAGATGCAGGGCAAATGCAAGGCCGGCCTCAGGAGGAAATGACTAAAAACATCACCTGGTAATGAGTGTACAGCAGGTTCTCAATGCAAAGGTCACATGACGCTGACCCGACTGGTGAACGGTTCTGTTGACCAACCTTGGTTAACCAGTACACTCCAAATGGCACCTGTTCACTCTTCGCAACCTTAGCAATACACAAAGAGCAGGCAGCCCCGGGGCATGGCCACCCTCCATCCTGAGCTACTTTACAGCAGATGGAACACATGCCTAAATTGCTAGATATATTTCACATTTACTTTTTACATTTTATTTAAATTTAGCAGATGCCTTTACCCAAAGCGACATGCAACTGAGAAAGCAACAGAAGCAATAGTGCAACAGAAGGCTATGGGGTTTGCCCAGCAGCCAAATGATAAAATTATTCTGCTGAGCACAGGATTTGAACCAGCCACTTGGCCTGAACAAGATTGCCGTAATACGGTATACTGCTGTATTTTGGCTATACTGTGGTATTTTGAAATCTTGCCGACTAAATTGGATGCCATGACAAAACTTGGCAATTTACCCACTCGGCTATTTACCAAAATAGCTTTGCTTTTGAAAAAACCATCGAAAAACCATTGACCGCGGTATAATGCCTAAAAGGTATGACGGTATGAAAGATTAGATACCATCCAAGCCCACCAGTGATCTTCCGATCACAGGCTCAGCATCCTAACCAGACAAGATTTGAATGATCTGCTTGGCTCAGATGCTTTAACAGCCGTGCTCTCAGCGTGAGAATGCCATATGATAATCATAACTTCAGAGAGATTCTCTTGAATTCTCTATTCTCTTGAAGTCTTAAGACAGTGTTTCCCAACCCGGTCCTTGAGGGCCCCCAGCTGGTCCATATTTTTGCTGCCTTCCAGCTCCCTGCCAGACAGTCCCCTCTGTTCTGCTACCTCCCAGCTCCTGAGCAAAAACGTGGAATGTCTGTGTCCCTGAAGACTGTACTGGTAAACACTGTCTTAAGATCCTAGCAAGGCCCCAGGTGCTAACCTGCTGAGCCACATCTCTCCTCAAATTAATTCTAGAAATATAAAAATTATATATATTAAAAGGTACTAAATTATCCAAAGTTCCAGCCCCCAGCAGAACAGATTAACATATTTAAATGAGCACAGGTTTTAGGAGTTGTTCTGTCGCGTGTACATGCTCTAAAAAAATGACTTTATTCAACTCCAGTGACTAATTTCGATCTCAAACAGATAAGACGAGTAAAAGCTTTAGAAACAATGTCTGACAAACCATCAGCATTTTCTGCCCTGAATGTAGCAGTCATTTGGCATTTGCTCTCTGAGAGGGCACACACTGAGGTTACCAGTGCTCCATTTCTCACAAGAAACCCACAAGATATTTTTCTGTCTCTCTGTGGTTTCCTTAAAACTTCAGCGTGCCCCAGAGGCTGGGCTGAGGCAGCCATGTTTCAGCCCGGCGGCCTCCGCGGAGGCCCAGAGAACGCGGTGAGGCGGCAAATGAAGACGCCGTCTCCAGCACTGCCATCGCCACCGCCGTCCTGCAGAGCCCCGTCCCTGGCGCTTGATCGTATCCTCCTCCACTCACGACTAACTGCACTAGCCACCTAGCCTTAGCTTCCTGCAAAGGAGGCATGCTTACCCCGGGCCCTGTGCTCTCACACATTCAGACCAAGTTGCGACATCCATCCACCCATCCATATCCTTGCCACTTATTTGGGTCAAGGTTGCTGGGAGTGGGGGGGGGAGGGAATCAGGGCCTGGAGCTTATCCCAGGCAGCAAAAGGCACGAGGCTGGGGTACATCCGACATAGGATGCCAGCAGTTGCAACATTCTTAACCAAAAACATCAACAGAAAGGCATTTATGGCGCACCAGCTGGAGTACTCTGACAAAAAGCTACGAGAGTGACACCTGTTCCGTCCTCCACGTTTTCAACCTCCATCACTTCTGTGTTTATTCTGCCTCTGAACATGTACAGAGGGCCATTGATGGACTTGGTCCTCTTAGTGGACTTCTTCCCCGAAACCCTAAAGGAAGAAAAAAAATAAATCATCACAAACAGCGAACGGCAAAAGAAAGGAACTTCAGGGATCCAGGATTGGGGGGACTTGCACAAAAGGCCCGGTGTACACAGCGCACATGAAAACCCAGACTGCGTGTGCCGGCATGCTGTCTTGGCAATCTTGCGGGAGCATCCCTGACATACCTGGATTTCCGTTTGCAGTACACCAAGAGGTTGTCAAACAGGAAGAAGACCCGCTCCTGAATGTTGCCTGCAGAAATCTTCAGCAGGTTGCCTTGGAGAAGCAACTCTGTACAGATGTCGGTCAGATTGGTTCCCTGCAAGACGCCACGGGTAAAAGGTGAGCATTTCTGGTTTGGTTATGTGCTTGTATCAGATACGTGTGGACCTTATTATATAAAAAGTGATGTAATCTGATAAGAATGGCAAATGGACTTTCACTGTGAGGAAACAGACATTAGACAGGGCAAAAAAAATGAAAAGTTACAACACTCATTTTGGGAACCGTCCATGTGACCTTTCAGCAAAGAGCATTGCGTAGTTTCTTTGCCCATGTGGAGGAGGTCAGAATCTGGGTGAAATCTTACAGGATGTTCAGAAACGGCCGCCCACCCGACCCAAGTCCCAGAGGACATCTGTATGTCACTAACCGCAGAAGTGGTTTCAAACCTAACTAACACCGATGCAGTGATATCCACCAGAGAGACTCTACAGCACAGCAGAGCGCTCAGCTTCCTAAACATGGGAGGCTGAGAGATTCTGAGTAAAGCGAGTGACCGTGAGAAGGTGTCCGTCCGCAGTGTGATGGGGGAGTGACCGGGAGAGCTCATAGTGGAGCATCCCATTAGCCTCACCTTAGCCTGCTTTCTGAAGGGGCACTAAGAACATCACATTAGCTTCTAGGCAGCCCCTCCACAGACCCAGTTACTGACATTTCTGACAAAATCCAGAATTTCACTGAAACCTGTCAGGTCAAAATGGGTCCTGTAAGGTAGATAAATCTATAAATGCCGAGCACAATTTTAATTCTGTATTTTCTACCGAACGTGGTATCGGTAAGCATGAGGTGCTCTGTCGCAAGGTGCATGATTTCCTGCGACCCGACCTTTACCTCATAAACGATCCACATCGACAACATTCTGCTGCAGCGAGCCCGGCCGCCGGGGCCTCGCAGAGGCGCCCGCCACCAGAGCGGGCCCGCTGCTCGTGCGTTTCTCTCGCTATTGAGCGGGAAGTTTGCCCATAGCAGAAAACAAGGGCTCGATTGTAGGAAGGAAAAAGAAAAAAGGCATTATTCTTGCTGCAATGTTCTTTTTTTTTTTTCCTCCCTCTGTCAGATTCTGTGCGATAACCTGGCTGCTCGTCTGAGGCGATGGCACTCGCATGCCAATCGTGTTAAATCTGACAGCGCTTGCGTTGCTGGGAAGCCGCAATGGTGCTGCGCCGCCCCTGAAAGCCGCTCAGTGCGTGCAGGGAGCAGCTGGGCGCGAAGGGGCCAGTCAGACGGCCCCTGGAGCACCGACACTTCCCCAGCTACAGCTTTCGCTTCCTCCTTTCAACCGCAAGAAGGCGATGCTTAGAAGCCCCTGCTGACTGCTATTTTTTTTGTCTGTTTGTTTTAGGACAGACTCCAGCATTCATCTATCGATTCATTCACAACAATACCTGGGGACAATAACCGGGATTTGCGGCTTTCCTCTAGAAATCTAGAGGTGAATGAGTGTGCTGGCTAATGGGACCTGTTACATGAAAGCAACACCGGGGACAAAAGGAGAGAGAATGGGACAGAAAACTGGGTACGAGAAGCAGGAGCTAAGACCTCTCAGATGACATAGCAGCAGCTTGGGGGTTTGCATCTCTTGATTTGTGACCATTAAGTGCACCATCATTTATTCTCCACATGGCTTCTGAGATGTTCCTCTCTGGGCCCTCTGTGTGACACAGACCCTCACGGCCAGCGAGAACATCTCACCTCCCAGCCCTCGATGTGCGACTGCAGCTGCTCCAAGGCTTCCAGCTTCTCCATCTGCCTCTTGGTCTCGTTGATGTTGGAGCAGACCGTCTTCATGGCCTGCAGGGCCTCCTCCACCGCCGGGTAATCAGCATGCTTCTTAGGGGTCCTCTTCAGCAGCTCCTGTAGGGAGAGCTCCAATCAGTTGTGATCTACTGATCTTGAGGAGGTGAACTCTCATTTTTTTGGTAGCAGGGGAAAAGAAAAAAAAAAAAGGCTATGGTCTTTCACCTTGTTGACCATGTTAAGTGTGAGATAAAAATAATTTTACGCAATTATTTTGCAAATGAAGATGCCAGGTGTGATCCGTGCCACATCCAGGCTAGTCAGACATTTTAATCAAACACCGATAACAACAGGTTGGATAACTGGTCTCTCTCAGGCAGTCACGGGGATCAAATCACCATACACCTCCACTCTCTCACGCTCAGGTCTGTAAAGGTGTGAAAAGCAAACACAGAAAGACACTCCCCCCCAGCGGGAAGCTGATGGTTGCCTTTACCATGCCGTTAATGACATAGGATCTCCTTTGATGGGATAATCAGAAAGACCAACAAAGAGGAGAAAGAGAAACCAAATCTGCAACCTTAATTAACCGTAATTGCTTGCTCTTCAGATTCTTAATTAGGCTGTCTTAACGGGCACAGAACACTCCAGATCGCCCGCGGGGCCCTTCTTTGTGGCGTCCGTGAGAAATGGGTGAGAGAGACCACCTTACCTTCAGCAAAAGAGGGTATTTACAAATTCTCTGGATGGGTGTCAGCAGGTAGCCCTCCAGCGGGATGTCTGTGGTCTTCTTCCCTCCCAGCAGCATGCAATGCTGACAAAACGTAAACACGGAGAACCTCACCATGAGAGACACCAAGAGCTACAGGAACATCAAACCCACACGCATGTTTGTAGGCCTCAAACGTTTAAGTGGCTCCTGGCACATATCTAACCAAAGATTAATTTACAGGAACTTTACCATCATAAATTCACAATCAATTCAGCCATATATAAATACCTAATAATTACTAGATGATATTATGAAGTACACTTACCCATATTTGCCCTTATAAAATAATATGTTAACATTTTCTTCTCAGAATTTTTTAAAATCCTAAAACACTCAAAGGCTCATTACTAGTTTTATTATAACCACTGAATCTGCAGCAGAACGACGAGAGAAAAGGAAAACCAGAGGCCCCCATTCCTGGAAATTTCCAAATGTTAATGGCAGAAGCAGTGATACAGAAAAATGACAATTATAGCTTCAATGAGCGACTGTCCTTAAACGTTCCACTGTTTTCACTCAATGATTCTTGTGGTCCAGAGCAGATCAAAGGCTTACTAAGGACTGAGCAATAAATATGCATGAATTTTTAATATGAACTGAGCTCAGTCAGCAGTAGGATGGAACCATTTTCATATAATTACTGAAAGTCCACGCTGAGTGCTACCAGCAGTCAATCACATGACAGTGACCTCAGCTGTGATGGGCATGGCCCAAAACAGGGCAGATTCTGCATTTCAAAATGCAATTTAGTTTGAAATCCTGAAATGCTACACGGCAGAGGACATTAGACACAGTCGATGCAAATGGCACATTCTAATTTAAATTTCATTTGCAAAGGGCCAAAACAAAGCATCTCATCTCTCTGCCCTTGTTTATTAAGATGGCAAAGCAATTACTTCCAGATCCATCTTAAATTTAGGGTCTTTTCCTGTGTTAACAGATTTTGCGTTTTCTAATAACCCGCTAGAGCAGAAACATTTATCTTATAGGGAACACAGATTCATTTCAAGGCCTATAAATGTTCATATCAGCAATTAAAGCATTTTTTTGGTATCTGGACGTTATTCTAAAAGCAATGATGTAAGTCTTTGCGATAAAATTCGTGAGGTGATTTAACAATATCACACTATACCCTACAACTGTATTACCACCTCAGCTTAGTCGACAGGAGCATAGCTCCTCTAAGCCATGGCACACAGTGAGCAGATCTCCCTGAAAGCGAATGGTGTTTTACTCCACAGGGGCGAGGTGCAGGACAGGAGCTCACCAAGAGGAAGGTCCGGACCTGCGGGTTCTTGTTCAGTTCCATGAGCAGCCTCAGCGCCTTTTCATGGTTACTGCAGTACTCGCCGTACACGGAGAAGTGGCCTTTCTGAAATGAGGAGTGGGTCCGAGAGTTACAGTTCATGCCGGGGCAGGAGACGCCATAAGCATCACATTAATAAGTCATTGCCACCCACCGCTACTTCGATGGAAAGATCACCCGTAAGAATCATTTGTCTGGGCTGGTGCTTTGGAAGAGCATTAGTGAGTAGTTCATTAATTCTAATGCATTTATTGCCCATTTCCCACACTGAGCTCTATTTCATGGTGTGTTCTTTTCACTTCAACAAGAGGGGGCATTTTGAGAACTTGCACTACACAAAAGTGAACAAACATCCATCTGCACAGCTACATTATGCACGTAGCGGAACCCTGGGCTGGAAACCCATCCCGCATCCAAAGCAGGTCGGTGCCGGATGGATCAGGAAACTGAAGTCATCGGATAGGGTTTACGGACACCCCTGAAAGATGCATTAGACTCTCAGCCATGAGGCCCAGCACTCAGACCAGAGAGGAGGAGCCGTGCACTGATAGCAATTCAGACACCTAGTGTGGCTTTAAATCCACAACGCGCAGGTAAAAGCTGCACCCAAGGAGCAGCGGCCATGTCTTATGCACTAAAACTCCTGGCCAAGAATGTGAGAGATGGGAAAACACATTCTCCCCAAGCAAAAAATGTCATAAAGTGCCTTCTGTTACTTTGGCAGGCAGTTACTCATTTCTTTACTGACAGATCCTCTGTGTGACTGTGTATTAGAACCATTGTTAAAACGTGGTTTCACTAATCCACAATTCAGACACAAAGCATCCTTTTAGTTGAAGACCCCCCCCCAACCCCAAAGAGACAGGATTATTTGCATTCCCCTCCCATTTGTGTTCCAGCATCACATGACCTGACAGAGGTGGCCCAAAACTCACAGCTGTACCGAGCACAACAGTGCCGGCTGAGTATCGCTCAGGGCCAAACAAAACCGCTGTGACACACTGATAGTGGTTATGGTGAAGTTTTGCTGGGATAAACATCTATCATAAGATATGGGGGAGGGAACTAAATATGTTTCAAACTGTAAACATAAGTACTGCAGTAAATGAACTAAATACAATGTAATAATTAAATTAGAAAACCCCCTTTGTATTTTCAAACCTCTGGATTGGAGAGCCCTCGGTAATTTCCAGAAATATGCCAATTACCTAGCTCAAAGGCCAAACCGAAAAAACAGCTACAGTTTTCCAAAATAAGATAATGCAGCCTTTTGCATTTAAGTTACATTATAGGTAAGAAAAAATAAATAAATCAATGGCAGACAATGAGCCGCGGCAGTCTGTTTACTGGGCAGAGGCGAAAAGTTAAATGTACGAGAGCCCTTGGAAACTTCCGTAACTCCAAGGCTGTTGGCTCACCGCGCCCTACTGTCAGCGGGGCACTGCTGTCACATGAGGCCCTAACTGCCCCTGCCGTCCCCGGATCGACAGGCAATCGCAGCTCGTCAATGGTGCACTGTTAATGTCAAAAAGCCTGACACTCCTTTCCTATTACCAAGATCATTAGGGTCAGAAGTACAAGACAAAAAAAATAATAAAAAAAAAAACTGACAACTGGTGCACGCCAAACAACATACACAGACTATGATTAAAACTGCCACTGAATAAATGCCCAGCCCAGGCTGCTTCTTGATCTTATACCTTGCCCATCCCAGTTGCTGAGCATCTGCCACACTGATCCACCTTCTGGAGGTAATGGTGGAGGAGGGGGTACCATCTTTACTGCAACAGAGACAGCTCCAGGATTTAACTTTTTTAGTCTTTATTTGCGCGAACAGTGCAGCCAGTACATCTGCGGAAAGGTCTGGGTTCCAAGTTACGCACTACCCAGAATAGCTCAAAGAGCCAGCCAGGGCTTTTGGATAGTTTATTTATTTTTTTTCCTTCACTGGAGACACAGGGAGAGGATACGGCGCCATGGAATGGAATCAAAGTGCCTATCAAAGAGGCAGATTATGACACACATACATTTACTTATGAAGCCCACAATGAAAATGCTGCCGAGGGAGCAAAAAGACTGTTACAGAGACCAAAACATAAACAAACGCTGTCAGATTACTCCCAAGTCCTCCTAGGGGGACCAGTCGCGGCAGCGGCCTGTGGCTGCAGAACTGTTGGGCGTTTTATCCAAATGTAACCATTTAGAAGGTACAAGCAGCATCTGCGAAAAACATAGTACTAAAATGACTCAATCTGCCATAATAAAAGAAAGCTGGTGGAGTGCGAGCCTGACGTAATATAGAACCCAATCTGTCTGCACGTCATTTGAAAGAAAATGTAGACAAGTAACAGTATCATACAGATTAATAGGACTTTCATATGACACATTGCAAGAGACACAAATGTAACTGCCACCAGATTTATTTTGAGCAATTGAAGAAAATTTATCACAAAAACACAGTCCTGGGGACAGATTATTAAACTTGTTGGAAAAGGTCCCCTGGTGGTCTGTTGAGAGCTGGGTCAAAGGTGCACCAGGAATCAGACATGGACACTAAAGTCCCATGAGGGAAGTGCTGGCAAGGGTCACGGCTGGCAGTGAAGGGGGGGTGCATTTACTGGAGTACCAAGTTACATCCTGACCACCCCAGTCCCCCAACACCCGACTAAGATCAATGGGATCCGGCTCTCAGTGACCGGGGAGGGGGGGGGGGGGTGGGTAGGTCAGCTGCAGGCTACACATGCTCGGGGCCCTCCTGAAAGTCTCACGACACACCCCACTACACAACACCAGGTCGGTCAGTCTCGTTTGTCAGTTCAGTGTTTGGCCCCAAAGCACTAGAAAGTTTAAGAGCCAAAGGGGTCTAGAAATTCCGTCCTGCCTAGATCGGTTGCTACAGATGGCCGGGACCTCTCCCCCTGCGCCCTTCCGCACAGTCCTACTCCTGCAGAGGACGTTATGGCGAAGCAATAACCCAATTCGGTTTCAACACCACACCTCCTTCAGTGGGCGGCTAACCGAAAGACAGCGGCGTGCAGGGCATTACCGCAGGGGCTGCCCGCCACGTCAGACTCCCACTTTCAGCACGCAAAGATTAGACTGGCTTCCCGGTACAGCGGTTAATCGGGGGCCTCAGGCCCTTGAGCCCCTCTACATCAAAGGCCTCTTTCTAGGCCTCTGCTCGTCAATACAGCACAGAGTGTCTTTCACAGGGTCCGAGTGGAAGCGAATGCAGGCAGGAGCCAATAACACTGATCATTTGCCAACAATGTTGAACAATCAGCCCCAGACAATCCGGAGGCATTCTCATAAATGGTCTAAAAACCACACGATTGGGACGTAGGATTCCAGTGAGACAACAAAGCTTGAAGAATTGCTCAACACAAAATTACAAACAGTAGCACAACCCCCCCCCCCCCCCCACCACGAACCCCCGACCTTAATTTCCTTGTGGGATCTTCAAGTTAAGTTCTACATCTTCAGCTTTACCCTTGGCGGCCCAGCACTCTTTATCCATTGTCCTACAGGGGACCTGCCCATCCACTCTACCCTGATACAGATGGGCCTTTGTGATCAAATAGGGGTGATGAGTTCAAAGGGAGGGGTGGGTTTGGGGGGAGATGGAGGCACATCCGCCGACCGTCCTGCCAAGCTCACCCAGGCTGGGAGGGGGGAGAGCTTGGCGCTGGCAGGAAGCGGGCGTCCACTGAGCCGCCATGCGAGGCCATTGTACTCACAAACTGCAGGAAGACGTGGCCCAGGGTGTGTTGCGGATGGGGCTCCGGCCGCAGGCTGGACTCCAAGGCCTCCAGCACCTCTTTGTGGACCTCGAGGATCGCCTCGATGTTGGAGAAGAGGATCTTCATGGTCGCCGAGGATCAGGAGGAAGAGAAAGCCCCATTAGCCAGACGGCCCCGTTCCCACCGGACAGCGCGATCTGTCACAGTGCCACCACTATGGGAGCTTGAGCTCCCCGGCTTCCTGGAGAGCTGAGAGCCCCACAGTACCACGGAACAAAGCGGCGACTGTAGTCCCTTCAGCCCCGTTCCTGGCCAGTAAACACCCGGACACCTCATTAATATGGATGCTACCAGCAGGAAAACAAATACATACACATGTACACAACAACCAGCGAGACTGCACAAAAACACAGAGGTCTACCCTTCACGAGGCCACAGACCAATCATCAAAAAAAAACTGACAGAGGGGAAGAACCTTTTTTTGTAATAATAAAAAAAAAAGAAAGACATTGTCTTGCTCAACTGAATCTCAAGATAGCAGCAGGAAAACCATCAGGGCAATTAAGAGTAAGTCAAGGATGGGAATGGTGGACTTGGCCGTCCAGGTCTCCCAGTACATCGCACGGCTAGAGAATGTGATAAAAAAAAAGAATGACTTTGTATGGGGAGAACACTACACATACCTGGAGGAAATGCTACAGGGAGATGTTGCAACTTGTGTGTCGACAAACTACCATCAGGGGGGAAACGATGGGAGGAAACATAAGATACAGGCACACAAAACATAACGCATGTGGCCAACATGCTCCAATCAGCACCGCCCCGCAGTGGAAAGTGGTGCAAACACGGGAGATCTCGTGTTTCAGACTGGCGACACGGGCGGGGGGGGTGGGTGCGTAGTAAGGTTGGGGGCAGTCTCCCATTCCATCTGCTCTTAGGTTGGGTTACACTCTATTAAACTGGAGGGGCAACGACATCGGGAATTAACGATCAGCCGTTACGGTGCTTTTGTGCTTGGGAGTCCAGCAGCAAAGCCCGCCCAAAAAGCAAGTGCAGATGTATGAAAGGCCCCGACCGAGAGCTCGTGTTCTGTTAACACCTGCTGCCTTTATTTCTGCTACCTTTGTCTTGGGTACATCGGGCTGCTGGCTTTTTTTTTTTTTTCCATGAAGATCATGTCATGAAGATGCGTAGCTAATCCCCAAAGGTAAAACACGCAGGGAGACGCTCACCCTGACGTTCTCTGGTGAGAGGCATCGCTGCTCGTCTTGGGTCTGCTGGATTCTCTGCAGAAAGGCCTGAAAGAGAGACGCATGGCTCGATTACAGCGCTCACATTTCACGGTCAAAAGAAAAGGAAGAATCTCCTTAAAAAGAGTGATAAAAGAGAAAAGAGAGTCTATTAACTTTTTCACAAGCAGCCACAATTGCAACCGGTTTCACCGGCACAAGTAGCCTGACGACTGAAAGCGATTAACCAAGGTAATTAATGCTCGCTGCAGATCGTTTTCATAGGTGGCTCACTGTGAGCCATAAATCCAGCTTAGCTTCATAAGAGGCACATTATGAGGTGCCTGACAAAAGGGTACCCCATCTTTTTGGGGTACTGGGACACAACTAACTATACTACTGCACCAAGATCAGAACTGTCATGAAACAATGTTTATATCGAGGAAGTGTCTTTTTTAATGTGTGTGTGTGTGTGTGTCAAATCAGCCCATACTTTGTGTTATTGTTTTTGACTAGAAAATTCCTCTTCATATATAACAAGGACAAGAACATATAAACATGTAACCTTATATAGTATATATATAGTATAGTATAGTATAGTATATGAAGTACGAAACACTAGTGCTTCTTGTCTGCAGTGACAGGCAGGAGGCATGAGGCATCCATTCATAGGTGTTACAAGTAGCATCAGCCAGGCACTTCCTAGTGTTTATTGTTGATTTTCCAATCACTGCTTTTGAGCTCTGCAGCAGA
>JAODKL010000107.1:5092434-5104724 GCA_026780765.1 Petrocephalus schoutedeni | reverse complement strand
TGTGAAACTATGACGTCTGTCAAAAGTGTGTCAGCTTAGCCATTTCAACACCTCTCCTAAAACCACACCAGCATTTGCTGCAACTAATACAGCACTGAATTTTTTTTTTACTAATTTAACCAATTAAGTTAATTAATTGAGCTTGGTGAAATGTAATGAACCCATGGAATGCTGGGGTGTTTCTGAGGAGCGGTCTGGGGACCAGAGAAGTGTTCTTCTGGCCGACAACATATCACCAAACTTTTGGGGAAGACAACAAAAAATCTTGTTCATTTGTTGTTGTATCAACTGACTGCCAGTTTGCATATAATGCATTTAAATGTTAAATTGTCCTATTTTCTTAGCAAATATACTACCTAGAGAAAGAGCCTTAGACATTTTCTTTGACTGCACTTCCAGCGAGCCACGCCTGTAGGTGACAGACTGCCACCAAGACACAGGCAGGAAGACACAGCCCTTGTGTCACGCATGGCCTGGCCCACCCCCAGAGCGGGCATTCGCGTCCCCATCCATGTCCCCATGCGCCCCCCTCCCCCCCCAGCCAAGCGGTTAGATGCACATGAGAGGCGGCGTCTGCCGAGTGCCAGCGGACTGAGGGTGACCGGGCACCGAGGTGAGGGGACACAGATCCACCATATGCTAGTGAGGGTCTCTTCCTTTGTTTCCCTCGATTGGCCTGGGGGTCGGGGGGTGGGTGGGGCAGCCTGCTGCTCCAGCATTCTGCCGTCCGTCTCCGCGAAAACGCTTCGCCCCATAACGCGATTAGCGCGACACCGGGCGCCACTTCGGCAGGGAGAGGAAACCGCTGATTGATTGCTTTGGCCATGACCATGGAGCCTCTTGACTCCAAAGGCCTTCCTC
Source organism: Petrocephalus schoutedeni (assembly GCA_026780765.1). Lineage (NCBI taxonomy): Eukaryota > Metazoa > Chordata > Actinopteri > Osteoglossiformes > Mormyridae > Petrocephalus > Petrocephalus schoutedeni. The sequence continues at coordinate 5,103,863 of JAODKL010000107.1, read as the reverse complement.
ATGCCCTTTAAAGCTGAGCTTTACCACCAGAGAGGCCAAATAACTGCCGAGGAAAATGCCAATTAATTTCACACAGAGAAAGAAGGAACCTTTGGTTTTGCAGACGGCGGCACTGAAAGAACACCGTGAAAGTCCATTCAAACATCAGCCTGACATCCCAGTCAGGCATAGCAATGTCAAGCAAACAGGTGGTACGTCGCAGATCGATTGTTTAACTAGCTGCAATGCATTAATAAGACCAAACATTGCTGTACATGACAATCTTTGCATAGTGAGACTGTGTCCAGTTGCTTGACCATGCGCATGCATTTGTCTACCCATTCAGTCAAGGCTGGTGGGGGGCAAACTGTCAGGTGGGGAAGTTGCAACTTGAAACTCACTGACCCCCTTTCGCGTCATAGATCAAAACTAGATGCGAGACACAGGCTAATGCACGCCAACATGCGTTTGGCTTCCTGAGAAAGCACTGACCGAAAAATATGCTTCTGTAACAGCTGCTTTCTCGACCCATTCCTTTGACAGCTTGTTACAGGGGACGTGGCTGACGGAACACAGAGGGGTTGCGAGACTGATGGGCAAACATGGAAATTCCTCTCTGGCGTCCATCTGCAGCAGAGGCTCCCAGAGTTACGAAGGCGAGGAGGGCACTCCCCGAGAATCAGGTGGCCTAGATCACAGCAGCACTTCTGTAGCCAGCACTCGCGTGACAGCAAGACCGGCAGGGTGCAGAACAGAAGCCACTTCAGACAGCTTTCCATGCTATGGCAATGAGGGGGTTAGCTTTCCATCACAAGGTATCATGGGTACTCGAGCTGCCCCCAACCCCTAGATCCTGCCTGTCCGAAGTCTCTGTTTGGGTCTATCATCACAGACAAAACTACGTGGCTTTTGCCATCAGTGAAAATGGTCACTCACAAAATCACACTTCAAGGTGATTCCCCCTCCGACTGCTTTTACGGCTTTTGTCTGCATGGCGCAAACAGTCTGTGTGAGTGAAAAAGAAGCACGCGTAATTATGATTTTATACTGAGCCACCGTACTGCAAAAATGACACGACTCGAGCAGCTTCCAGAGAAAGCAGGAAGGAAGCGGTGGGATTTAATGAGCGAAACCCCCCCCCCCCCCCCCCCGCTCACATGACCAGAAGTGGTCAAATGTTTGGGGGCTTGGGTCGTATAAAAGATAAAAGTCAGAGGTAGAAATTTGTAGTGTACAGGGTTTTTTTGGGAGGGGGCAGGGGGTGGGGGGGTAAAGAGTCTGGCTTTCGTGGGTGAATGTTATCGGCACAGCCCAGTCACCTCCGAAGGCCCCTTTGTTTGAGGCGTCGGTGCTGAGCTACGCATGGGGACAGAAATAGCCTCCTTTGTCAGGACTGACAAATATCACACCCTCCAGTTTATGAAGCATGCAAGATTTCCACATAAGCGACCCAATAAGATTTATTCCTCCAAGTCGGTTTTTCTTTTGCTTTGTGCCCTAAAAAAAAATAATAAAAAAAATCAACAATTGAAAGCAAAAATAAAAAAATCCCAACTTAAAATGTGCAACTAAATAACTTGTATGCATGGTAGGGCTTAAGCTAGCTGCCATCAGTTCTGCAAAACTTAAGCACCAAGCACTCGCATTCTGAAAGCATTTAAAACACTGACCAGCAGAAAAAAGCAGAAGCATTAGTACTTCGGGAGCGGTGAAATGCTTTCCAGCTCAGACGCCACACAGCCGCCCCCCTCCCCTGAAGAGCCTCCATTGTGGCTGGGTGCGTGAGTACATCAGCAGGCCAATCGGAAAACTGACAATGCAGTGGTTGCGTTTAGCTTTAGATGTTTTACGTTTATCATGCAAAACTTCTAACGAAGTGTCAGTGAATATGGGAGGGCGTCGGACAGTTGGTTAGTTGAGTTCACACCATGCAGGCAGTTAATGATATATTCATCGTGATAGCTAGGCTATGTATTATAGTTAATAGTTATTAAACACACACACATAAAAAAAACACACAAACAAAATTGAGAAGGTAATAACTTGGATATAAATATGAATAAAAAGGTAACCCAACAGCTATAAAATTGCAAATGAGGTTCATGGGAAAGCAACGGAACCACAGGTATTAGCAGGTCCGATGTCATTTCGCCGTCCTTCGAACCCCATGACCTCAGAGTTCCGTTCTCTCCAGGGCGCCAAGCACTTCAGCTCATCTCCTTTTTCTTTTCCTCTAAGCCAAGATCAGGGGGTCATGAATATTAATGATGCCCGTCGCTCCACCCCCCCCCCAGCCCCATGTCCTTCACACTGCACAAAAAGCCGAAATTTATCGCAGGAGTACATCTTGACCCTCAAGGTCAAAGTGGCAGCAAACGCTGCCCATTCTATTTCATTCACGCCATAGATGTGGGGCTATAATAAGCTTTTTGAAAGTACGAGCTGCAAAAACAGCTGAGCAGAGGCCAGATGACAGTCCGGAAGATGCAAAAGCTGTGGTTTTTAATTAGAATCATCGTGGTAAGATGTCAATTGCATTATGCATTCAGCCCAAAGACAACTGACAATCCTTAAAGGGCCAAAGAGACATTCTGACCCTTGGTGGGATCACAAAAACTTACAACACAAAAAATGGCTTAATAATACCATAATACCAGGTCTGATCTCCTGCTGTGAAACGGAGCATTATCTCCTAGGTCTCAAAAGTAACACGGTAACATGATGAGGAATAATTCAGCTTATCAACAGAGTCTCAGAAGCTAATCGTTATAAAAAAAAAAAGAAAAAATACATCTTATTATTGTACCCATTGGACCCCAAAAGAAATGGAGTTCTTTTCAACTTTTCTTCATTATAAATTAGATTATGGTATTCAGCCAGCAGGAGCAGCTAGTTAATTGGAGCTCCAGCCCCATTCAGGCCCGCGTGATCCATTCAACCGCTCCGATGATTCAGCAGTTTTCTTAAGACGGCCCCTTTGCAGCCCGGACCCGCTATAAAGACCCGCACCTCGGAATGGGTTGTTAATAATGCGCTAGAGGCGCCAGTCCGTTTCATTCTGGGCCGTTCCCGCCGGCTCCGGCAAAATGCTAATTCGTCGGCAGACGCTAATTGGGGAGCAGCCTCGGCGATCGCTGCAGGCGGAGCCGGGGCGCAGGGCTGGACCCCGGCGGCTTTTTCGCGCGGACCGGCCAGGGTTTTGGAGGGGCCGCCGTCTCCGCGGTGCAAGGATGAATGGGGAGGCCCCCCTCTGAAGGGGGGTGGGACAAAGGCCCAGCGGTGCTACGCCGAGTGTGAATGCGGAGGAGCCCCGCAAGCCGCGGCCCTGACTGGCAGCCACAGCCCGAGGGGGGGGGGGGCACTGAGGATTTATTCATGGGACAGCGCAAATCCTATCTGGCCCTGGCCGCTCCTCCCGCCAGTGATCTTTCCCCCAGTTAACGGAGCCGGACATAACAATGTCCTCCTTCAATGCCGGCCCACTTCCTCTCCGGATCGGCGGGTTCATGGGTGCCTGGGCGGCTCACACGGGCCTGAACGGACAGACGGGGAGCCGGGGCTCCGAGAGGAAGAGGGACCCGTGTCTCCGCTAGGGAGGGGACACAGCGGGGCCCAGACTCTGCTCACGGCACTGGGATGCCCGGGAAGAGGCTGGGAAGGGCACAATAAAATTCTCCTCATGCCTAAGTGCGGAACACAGAAATCTCGGGACAGATGACAAGCACCATGCAGAATTCATAATACAGTAAGCAGGCAAGTTTAAACATCTGCTTGGGCCCGGGCTGGAATGATGTAGTGAAACGGCACTCCCAGGTGCTGCCGGGGTGGGGTGAGGGACCATTCAATCTCCCATTGGTTCAGTGCTCAGCACTTTACAAGAGCGACTTTGTAATCATTTAATGCATGATTGCAGCCCTGTTTATATATATTTAGCACTTTTACAAGTGCCCTGCTTTTAAAATGAGGTTTCCCCTTACTTTACCCCCACATAATTACTTACCCCAGCCTAGCCCCCCAACCTGTCTCCCCACAAGCCCCGAAACACGAATGCAAAATGTACACATGTACGCCTCTACGACGGCAGCCGCGCAGCGGCCCGGCGCAGCCCTCACCGCTGTGGCCGAGGCTGGCACATGGCTCTCAGCATGACGTCTCTGCAGTGACCTCAGAACCCGCCTGGCAGGTATGAGCGAAATCGGTAATTGGGGAATAAAGTGATCTGCGGGAACATGAGGCTTCGGGGGCCCAGCTTCCCCCGCAAGAGAAAGGGGGCCGCACTCAGCGTCGATCTGACCTGGTCAGTCAAACCAGCACGCTAGTGCAAAATCACAGGGACTGCTTCCATTCCAAGCCTGCATCTCTGCACGGAGACCTGCTCCCTCCAGCGGGCCGAGGCCATGTAGGATATGATCGAGGATCGCAGGCAAGCTTCTCATCAGCAGCTTTTGACAGATCCGGGGTCAGGCTACAGAGATTGGCTGTGGTTCAAAATTCACGTGACGTTAAGGATGTGTTTGACGTGAAGTGTAACGGATCACCGGCAGCGATATAGTAAGAGTCATGATGCTTCAATCTCGTCCAAGGGACATCCAATCCGACCCAATCCTTTCCTATCATCCCTATCATTGCAATCTACGTCCTGTGCCGGCGAATGATTGAACATAATCAGATATCTAAAGTGTGCGGAAAGACACCCAGGCAGGCACTGCTCTCAAGTCGAGACAAAGTCCTAAAATCGACATCAGCATCAGTGGCCCAAGACTCCAGGTAGAACACTATCTCACGCTTCGCGGCAGATGAATTTAAAAAAGTTTTTTTTTTTTTTTTTTATGATGTTGGGCATAGGCTAACATTCTTAGCAAAGCCTATGAGTTTGAGAATAATATACAGAACATGTCATCTTCAGAACACTAAAACCATACAGACGCATCATAGACACTGACAAAAGATAAGATCAGCTCTGTCATTAAACAGAGGACTTATAGAAGCGTTAATCTACAACTCCACACAAAAGAAATCAAATGCAGCTTTGCTCTCAATGGCATAGATAAACCTCTCAATCACGGGGACAATAAAAACAGGCTGAGTAAATCCTCAACAACCACAATGCATCAAAGTTTTCTGGAGATAAAAATTTTCCATAATTTTATCACCGCCACAATACATCAATGAATTCACCCATGCAGAAATTACAGATAGCGAATAATGTATTTAAAGACCAAGAGAGAATAACCTCATGTAACCTGTCAATCTAGGGTAAAAATTTTCAATTACATTCTGCTCAGGATGGGTATACTATATATCTAGTATACATTTGAAGTAGTTGTTCTGTTTTTGATTGCTGCATATGGTAAAACAAATGTGATCTGAGACTGTGACATAAGCTGGTTTCCCTGCAGTTAATCTCAATATATTTCATCATAAAATAAGCCAGCAACCAAAACCCCTGATAATCTCTTTGCACCAACTACGTGAGATTCACGATAAACACAGGCGGCCTTTTCCAGATCAAATAAGCCGGTAGACACAACTGCATCCAACCAGCGGGGCGTTCATAATCCACCGTGAGAATTCGGTTCCCCTGGCCCCCGTCAGGCTCCCACGGCGTGGCGTAGTGGGAAGAATTACAGGTTCTACGTTCCTGGCGCCTCGGGAAGATGTGGAGAGCTGCAGGTTGGAGGCCATGGCTGGGCACTGAGAAGTTCAGTCTCCACTTCTACAGACCAACATGATGGCTGCATTTTCGGTAAATGCTAAAAAGGAAACGCTGACCCAATAAACACTGGGTCAATATTCCTGATTTGGCAGTAAAGACCACACTGGTCATTTCTCAGTACTATATATTGGAATAAGAATGAGCCCTTCCAAACTACTGTGTCGCTGATGTAATTTTTTTTACCTGGCAATAAACTGCACTAATCCAGCTCCCTGCATTGAAGTCATATTTTCATAAGCGAAAGACATTCAAGTGACTACATGGATTTTCCCTAAACCCATTTGTGCTCGTCTCGGGTCTGTTTCGTACATGAATTTGAAACCATTTACCTAGTGGACCTCTGACCCCTAATGCCACGGAAAAAAAAAAAACAGCACAATAAGGGACTTGGAAAGCCTTGGAGTCAGTCACCTGCTAGAAAGGGAGAGGATTTATGTGTATGATTTAGTGATGGGAACTATACAAACACTGAAGCACTTCAATGGACCTACTTTGGATGCCTGTCAGTCTTTCTTCAATCTCACCGATTGGCTACATCGGTCTGTCAATTCAAAGAGGCTACAGACTCTCACTAATTGCACACAGAAGAAACCCGTGTCTATAAAAGGAAACTGTTGTAAATATTTTTCATAGCTACGTACTGGTCCCTGGCCCAGTGGTCTCATAGTGATCAGCATCTTCCCATCCCTGTCACCCTGCCCACCTCGACAAGGTCACTCGGTGCACGTCACCATGTCACAGCGTAAACATAGCCTAAGGGTTAATCTGCGTTCCCAGAAAGCAAAGGACGTCGCCCCGCAGCACGCGCCCATAAGCAAACAGGTCACCATACGCCAGATGTTTCCCGCTGCTCCGAAACCCGACTTAACGTCGGCTAGCATGACACGGAGTCTTCACCGAAGTCTTCATTACACGCACCCCCCCCCCCATGAATCCACCCACCATTTCCCCCATAGGAAATTAACCCAAAAAACCTCACAAATACTCCACACCGTTTTTGATCAGACCAGCTTTTTTTTAAAAAAAAGCAAATTTTGTTAAGTCAGCAGGCAGATTCACAAACAGATTAGCTGGAACTAAAACATAATGAATGAAAAATGATGAAAAAGAAGCTTTACACCCTGGGTCAAGTTTGAGACTCCACCCAATGCCAAAAAAAGTCATCTTGCCACAGCACAGGTCAAGTGGAAGGACCCCACAGAACACCCAATAAATGTTGTCTTTCATGGGTGGGATCAAAGTTGTGGGAATAGTTGTGAGATTTCCCAATGACCCTTTTGTACAAAAAAAAAAAAAAACAACTTTGCTCCAATAATCAGCTCTGTCAGGTTGTCATTCTATAGAACCCACATTACCATACCAAAGAGGCAATTACCATATTCAAAACAGACTCAATTATGTGAGGCATGTCCACAACTCGAAGGTTTCGGAAACAGTTACACAGGAGAGGTGTAGAAATTTTGCAAGGGATATCCAAACCAGAATGTAATCTCAAACAGCAAGGAATGATAACCTACCACATAGTCTTTCTCCTTAGACCCACTGCCAGACCCCCCAGAATGCAATGGCTCTTGGGAAAAACACTGATTGAACAGAGGACCATGAGCATCTGCTGCTTCACTGAAACTCCACTGCAGCTAATCAACATCCTCTCTGAGCTCACATATCAAGGTGGGCAGAAGCATCAACAACCAGACATGCACAATGAAACCGTGAGGCCTGTCAAGCACTGGCAGGCTCACAGCAACATATATGCCTTCAGTGTAGCAATTGCCCTTCAGACTGCAATCTACATTTCCCCTTCCATGCACACCAGCTGGCTTGTGGACGTTTCACAATCACCCGGCTCGAGTCCTGTTAAAATAGATAAAAGTGACATTACTTTTCATTTGTCGTCTATCCTCATAAGAAAATGAAACAGCAAAAATAGGGAACTTCCTTTAAAAAATGTTATCAAAAGTCATGGCCGGAGAGAGACATAAAAAAAAAAAATCAATTTAATGCAATTACATATACCAGTTACAGCCTTTTTAGAGTTACATACCATTTGAATGTGCTTATTATGAATTTTAAAAAACAAAATGTTGCAACGCCAGTAATACTTTTAAAATTATTCTCTGTCATTACTTCCACCACATCTCCCCATGTCATATTTCCATCAGCAAAGTCAAGCCACTGCAATCCTTGTAGAGAAAGAGGGACTTTGACAGGCTCAGTTCCAAGATTCATTCCAGTGAAAATGACTGGGGCCAGACTAAGGTCATGATCAGAAATTCCATTTCAATAGAAACCACTCTATCCAAGATGGAGTTCCAGCCCACACGTGACACACCACAAAGTCCTGATGTCCAGCAAAGATGGACTGCTTGGCCTCTCCACACCCGTGCACATCCAACTTCAGCACCAAGTGCTGTCAATGAAAAAGCCCAAGAAACACAAAGACTGCTGACCACGGGCCCTGGACATGGAGCCACCTGTCCTATAGTGCTGAACACAGAAGCTGGCATGCCACCCTGCTGCAAGGTTCTAAACTCACACAAAAACTGACCCATTTCCTAAACCACAGTCTTCCACAAGTACACATCAGTAGGTACTATTTATACAAAATTATTAGAGGCTTTAGAGGAGTATCAAGATTGTCTTTTAGCTGATGTAATAAAGAAAAATAAAAAAAAAAAAACCTGAAATAATATAAAAAAAAAAAGACTAACACTTATGTTTGAAAAACAGACATCTGGACACCGGCATTTGTGGAAGTAAACCTATTTCTTAAGTTAGAAAATCCAACATTTCACTAGGCTGTTCTTGACCATTCAGCCCCAAAAATGAGTGAGACATCGGTGTAAATTCGCCACTTCAGCACAACACAAACAAGAATACACCTGTTTCCCCTGCAGACAGGCGGGACAGGATGCTCTTCCAATGGTTCTGCCCGATTAACCCAAATATTCATGACCGTCCTGGTTCATGAAGCCAGGGGGTTGTAGGTCAAGCAGCAGTAAGTACAACCGCCAGATGCAAAAATCCCCGAAGAGGTTAAAGTAACAGGAGGAAAGCTGCAGAGCAGCCATGATCCAATGAAGGCACTAAAATGGGAATGCGGGCTTTTCGGGCGACGCTGCGGCAATAAACGGGAGCTGGAGGCTCAGCCAGTCCCACACAGAGCCAAGGAGAACATGAGACGCCTTTCACGCACACAGCTGTAGCAGCAGAGGGGCTGCCAGCTCACGGAAGGACAACCAGCAAGCCCGGTAAGGAAAACGGGGTCTGGAGACACACTGCTACTCAGTATCTGATGGGGGGGTGGGGACCGCACACAGCATCCTGCAGTAACCCATCCAGAAAGAGAGCGACACGTCGCATGACGGGGCTGTCATGTGCACCGTCGAAAATGGGAAGAAACTATAATTTCACTGCGGCGAGAGAAGTAGCTTGAAACCACCACCACCCAGGAGAATCAGAGCGCAGGCCTGGAGTACTCGCTCTTTACTCACAGGGTAATGACACGGTGGCAGGGCTTCGTCAGCGGCAGGTGGCAATTATGCCATTTCGGGGGGGGGGTGCATAGGACATATCCAGATGTTTCCAGTTCTCCAGCATCTCCCAGATCCAATCCACAGTGATACGTTTTAACATGGATGTTACATGGACAGCAAACAGCGGCCCGCTGAAAAAAAACGTTTACGGTAATTTCTGCACCTATTTGCTTAGCAAATTAGCTTTGAGGTGACATTAAATTTTCACGCCGATTGTCCTGAACTCTAAAGCTGTTCTCAGTACTGTGGAATCACCTGCCCCGTTTTACACAGGGTTACCTAATCCATACATCTCAATTCCCACCTAGCTGACCGACCCATTGGTGAAGCCGTTATATACATCTATCAGCACAAAAGCTCACAAAACAGCATCCCTCCAATGCCGTGCCCTCTAAGCTGCAATGCATTTTGGTTTCTTGCTACAAAAACAAAATGCACACAAAACCAATATGCCGTTTTACAAACGCGCAAATACCTGCAGCAAACGATTAAGCGCTGAAAGCACAACAGGCATATGTTCGTACCAAGCGAACGCGATGGCCCCCCGTTTTGGAGTCTGTTGCCATTTTCCTGGTGTGTTTGCAGCTAATGAACCAAAGTGCTGAATGCTTCAAATTTCATACAAGCAGGATCTCAACTGGAATAGGAGGCAAACAGGGACGATCCAATCAATCTGATCTTTTTTTCTGTACCTGCCGTGCAAGCGGAGGAGCCGCGGTGCTGAGCAACAGCAGCGATCCAGACAACAGGATGGCTCCTTAATGAAGAAAAGATGTCACACTTAACGAGGATTGATCCAACCCCCCCCCCTCCACCTCCACTCCACCACCACCTCCCCCCTAGCCCTCCCTCTGTGAAGTGAGGACAGACACAGCTATCTTTACCCAAACCATATGGCCTCCTCTCCAGCTTGGGGCCAGACGCCTTATCGGTGCCAAATGAGCCCTTTAATGATAAAGCATCCACTGCTTGGAGCCACGTGGAGGCGAAAGCCACCTCGCCCATTTTATGAATGTAACATTTGGGATGCCGCACAGACAGCAGCACGTGCTCGGCCAAAACAATTGGCACGGCTAAATAATAAATTGCTAGGAAATGCTGCAATTATTTATCCCAGATACAAAGAGCATTGAAAAGCGCATTGTTTACGAAATGATATTACTGCAGCTGGCCGCATAGTAACGCTTAAAATAGAAAAAGGGCAAACAAAGTCAAACAATAAGAGCCTGTTTCTTATTCTCTCTGAGCCAATGAGACCGATGCTCAGGCAAGGAGGGCTCAGAATAACTGGTGTGCTAGGAGCGGCCTCTCCCTCCCACACACACACACACACACACACACCAACCCCATGAACCCCTGTAGAGAATGTGCATTAAATCAAGGGATTCCATATGATATCATGAGAGAGGAGCCACAGGGCCTGACACACCACTCGCATCAACAGCCAGTCCACAGATTTCCTGCCTATCTTTGGTCCGACAAAACCAGAACCAGGAGCTCCAGTGTTCAGGACCATCTGCACGATGCATTTCCAACATCTGCTGGGGAAAGTTTGGTCTGGAAGCAAGGTGCCGTCGTGGCTCATATGCGATGCGTTCCAGCTCTGCGCGGCTGGGTATTTAAAGCCTGAAAGCCGGTGCTGATATGAATCTGCCTCTCACCTCTTTGATCACTGAGGTTTTTTTTCCATGACACAGAATTCACTACACCTCGATATTCACTCAGCTAGGGACTTGATTCAGATGCAACTCTCTGAGATCTATTTAAAGGCAGTGACAAAAGACTGGAAATGTCTGGTGATTTTTTTTTTTTTTTTTTTGCATTACCTTTTGATGTTTGACAAAAACAAACATGCCTTGCGTTTGTACAATAACCACTTTCTGTTTCCTCAATTCTGTCTTCTACCGGTCTTCTACACTACAGGCATGGGACATTTCCCAAACTGATGACGCACAGAAAAATGCAACAAGATCAGGAGCCACAAGCATGGCTCTTTGTTTACACTCACTTGTGCCCCTAGTAACCAAACAAAAAATAATAAAAAAAAAAAAATCTGGAAAGTTTTAATCTGCCCCCTGATCACACTGTAAGGTAATGAGACACTTCAAAAGGATTCCCCTTGCGTGTGGACAGACAGGCAGATACGTCGGAGAAGCCATTTACATAATCCCCCGTCAAAGGATCACAAGGCCTCCCTA
>JAODKL010000107.1:5065715-5092334 GCA_026780765.1 Petrocephalus schoutedeni | reverse complement strand
GCGTGTGGACAGACAGGCAGATACGTCGGAGAAGCCATTTACATAATCCCCCGTCAAAGGATCACAAGGCCTCCCTAAGGGCAGCTGTGGAAATGGCACGAACTGCGAACAGCCCGTAACTATCCTCACATTATCGCAGACCATACAGAGGGAACGAGACGGAGACAGGTAATAAAGCTAATGACTAACGTGTAATAGCTTAAGCGTCGGATCGATAAGCTTCTTGTTCTCAGCCTTGCGGGCAGGCGATTTACTCACTGGCCCGTATCAAGACAGAACACAAACGGGGCTGTGACTAAGGAGCGAACTAAGCGGAGCAATCGGGTTGCCTGTCAGTGGGAGGAGGGCACCGCAGGGAGCTCAGAAAAAACACAAATACACCATGCTTGGTCACCCAAATGCTTTATGAGAACAATGTCGGACAGGCCAATAATAATTTTGTTCATACATACGGTTAGCGCCATCAGGTCCCTGACTTAATGCATACAGGAGACTCCATTCCCATGCGGGGCCATTGTGACACCCATTGCATATGGCCATGCCAAGTATCAAGACTGCTAGCGTTGTATTTATGGAAACCACGATTAAACACATTTAATGATCAAGTGCACTAAACTGCATTGCCGATCACAAGTATTAAAGGGGGGGTCTAACACTCTCCTGCATGCGTCTGCCAGGCAGGACGGTGGCTGCCAACGCCGTACTGACAACAATTCGATATTTCAGTTATCTTGCTCGATGATTAGGAAATGCATAGCTAGCCTTTGACAGAAATGCACCTGGTTTTGCTGGGCGTGCAAGTGCAGTGTATCTTACGCTGTAGTGGGCAGGCACAGCAGCAAGCACTTACCGACTGGATGAAGAGCAGCGTCCTCACGTAGTCCCTCTCCGTGTTCAGGATCTCGTTTAAAACGCAGAGTCTCAAACGGAGCTGGCGATCACAGTCTTTGCTGGTCTGAACCCCGTTCTCCAGCTGCCCTTCCTCGTCCATCTTCAACTCGCCCGCCTCTTTGACTCGGAAACACGGCCAGCAAACAAGAGCCTAACTCCCTCGCACTTCTACCGAACGCTGGGATGCCCGTTTTCAGTCCATTCCGCTAGTCGCATCACTGCATCCACAAGCGGCAGGGAAAGGGGGATGCGCCGGTCTTAAGATACCGAGGGAAAGAAAGCAAAAACTTTCCCGGAGTATTAGAAGAAACAAACAAAAAAAATGCAAAAAGTACTTCCTCGGTTCACCTCTGTGCCCTTTTATAAAAGCATGCATTCATAATAAGCAAAAACAAGCAGCCGCCGGCTGGCGAGAGCTTCTGTTTTTTTTCCCCTTTTCCAGGCTGGTCGTCTAACTTTGTTTATCGCAAATTAGGCTGGTTTTCACAAGGCAAAACCAAAAAAAAAATCTGCGAGTCTTTAAAGGGATGAATATCCGCAATGCTACTTTTAGGCTTAGCGTACGGAGAGCCGTGCCGCCGAAGCGCGCGCCGTGCGAGGAGGAGCCGCTCGCTTTAAAGCCGCTAGCCGCGCGCCCGCTGAGTGGGGAACGCCGGACTCTCGCTATGCTAAGCGAGCAGGCGTACCGCAGGGATCATCTGCAAGACGCCGCCCCTCCGCGCAAAGTGATGCGACCTGTTTCAATAAAGCACGTTATATCAACTTATCTTAAATGTATCGGGTTACGTGTTCGTTTATTCTCTTCCACCGTGCAGCGTTTTCCAATCGTTTGCCGGAAGGTTGTTTAAAACGATGAGTGGTATTAACCTCGTCAGAACGTGATTTTATATGCATTGGTTGTAACATTTAAATATAGCACCAAACGAGCATAATAACTTTATTGTGGTAGCAAACTTATTGAAACGAGGTGATTTTCTATTATTAAAAACAAAACAAAAAAACTTATTTTACGTTATTTCGAAATATGAGAATTAAGCGACAGCCCCTGCCATCTCCGTTATCAGGGGACTGTGTTCGAAGGTGTTAAAAGAAAAATAAAATGCACGGCACGGTTTTCTAAATTGTGATCGTGAGCAAAATAGGAACCGGGAATACACGGACGCATACTGAATATAACATGTACTTAAATATTATTACGTGTTTTAATTGTTCTGAAATTGTTTTGTAATTGCTTCAATTTTTTTTGCAAAAGACTTTAAAAAAGTATTTAAAAATGCCTTAAACTTTAGCCTATACTTAAAAAAAACAATTATGAATCGTTATGACCTACATTTGGCTAACGTGAAAATAAGAACTTTTATTTTTAATCATGAAAGCCTATAAAATATGTTGGGAGTTTGAGTTACGCGAATGCAGAAATTGATATAAAAACTTAAATGGTGTGGCAAGATGTCTGGCAGGTGCAAAAAATTTAGCTCACTTTGATAATCAGTTGTGACAGCTGGAGGTGGCCACCAGTTCTTCAGTGACCTCTGCTGGGCTGGAATTGCTTTGTTTTGTGTGAACTCGATTCGTAAACTCTGTAACTTAATATTCGCCTATCAAATGTTTACCGTTATCGGATATCAGCAGCCAGCTAATTAGGGTTGCGAAACAATCTGCATTATTTAAGTGAATAAATAAGACCTTTTCATTTTTATTTATGACCTGAATCAGGCCCTGAACACTAATTAAACGCGAAGTGGCTGTAGTACTCGGTCCCGTTTAAAAGCAATGAGTTAAGGTGACCGAAGGGGCACAGTCGGGATCTTCTATAGATCTTCTATAAGATGAAGGATATAAACATGACATTTTTCGTTTTCGCGTACTCGCAGCTCAGAGATAATGGCCCAGCCCTTTAACGTTTTTTTTCTTCTGAACTTCCACATCCTGTTTTTCTTAGGGTGCGTATTGCATGAAAGCGGTGCATGTACCCCTAACCCCAAATCAGTTAGGACCTCCGCCCATATCACACACTTCGTAACCATTAAATGACTGCTTCACATATTTTCGATAATTACACTCATTATAGTAGTGTTAGCTTGGCAATATTCAAACTCAAACTGACAGCGGAATATTCCACTTTCCAATCTTTCAAATGTCGTGTCTACCTAATATTGATCATCAGATAAAGACCAGTTTTTGTCAAGAATGGGCCGAAGGTCTTTTCAGGCTATATAGGCCTATGAATTAGAAATTTGACTTGCGTTGTACCCCACACAACCAATAAAAATATGAAATTGCAAGATGGAGCAGAAGCTATCTGGCTTGAGACATGCATGTTTATTATATTTTGCACATGCTTTCGTATGCATTAAGAATTAAGTAATGTGAAAACTTAGAAAATCATTCCAGTTATACATCTGATAAATTTGAGAGAAATCATGTCTACATACCCCCTGCTGGTTCAAAGCGGTATTGTCTTACATCGGTACATGATACCAATGTACCGCATTACAACGAATGTACTGAAAAAAAATCTGATCGTATATAGCAGTAATAAAATATACAATTTGACAATTGATAAATCTTACTAACACTAGCCATGTATGCACTGTTAACCTGCACGGGTTCTGTTAATAAATCCAATCAGAGGCAGCTTTATTTTCTATGATAAGAAGCTCTTTAAAATCTTTATTCAATACATGTGTTACATTCAATATCCAACGGCTTGTTTTTTGGACACTTATAGTTGGCATAAATACAAACACGCATTTTGTGCCTTTCCTCATAAAGAGAACCAACATGAATGAAATAAAGTTCACATTTTTGTATTTACACATAGACATCCAGCTCTATACACCTCAAGTTAAAGCCAGCAATATTTACAGAACACAAGCTGTTCAAAATGAACAGGAGAAAAATCAAGTCTGGGCTGTTTTAAACATTGTACCATTACGTTTCTAGCAAATAATGGCTTTAATAGTATACCTTCCACATTCCTCTGTGATTTCTCTTTCAAAACTTTAAAATGCGTATCTTTATCGATAGGACAATGACTCGGTTGAAACCAATTCCCTTTTTTGAGTAGTGTTTTAACCAAAAATGCCACAGTATTTGTAAAAGGAGTGTGCGGAGTAAATTAAACAGCAACAGTAGGAATACGCAAAGCAGTATCACACAATTTATTTTTCATTTAAAAAAGAAAAGGGTTAAAAAAAAAAAATACTGATATGCATTAGACTTGACACGACCAGCTGAAGAACAGTGATGTTCAAAGGAGTCTTTCATTCTCGGTGTGTAACACACTTGTGCGTGACCTGGAGTGGGCTAAGGAGTTGTGACAAGGTTAAAAGAAAAGCAGAATGAGGGCAAAATACACACCTACTTCCAACATGTTAACCTTTCACCCTGGAGATTTTGTATGTCAGACCACCGGCAGTATTAAAACAGTAAGAAGTGTACCCCTCAGATCTTAAACTGTCAATGTTATCAAAACAACACATATTGCTTTCTGTTCCCATCGTGTGCCAAAGGGCTTCCAAAAAAGGAGGGAAGACTTGGTGGGTTAAATCTGCCACAATGCATTCTCTGTTACTCCAAAAACAAGTGAGTAGTTAGACACCGACAATGGGTCAATGTGGACAAAACAGAGCGTCACAACTGCCAGGAACCAACAGTGCTACGTAAATTAAATCAGGCTAAAAGCAGATCATGACAGTACTGAATTCCACAATGTCTATGATGAATATCTATGTATATGATGGATAATGAAATGTGTGAGGGAAAAAAACAATTATCTGTTCGCAGACTGAATGCATGACCAAAGGGAAATGCACATATAACGCATTATAAACTACCTGAGACTATTAAAATGGATGTGGACAGCTGAAGTCGGGCGCAGAGGAGTTAGTCTGGGCTTTACTTCATGAAAAGGCAAGGCTTTTACTCATGTCTATTATAATAACTGTTGGAGAAACGAAAGCAACATAAATGGGTTGACAGATTCCTATTAGCTGACTATTTGGTTGTTGTACAGAACATTTGTTCATAAAATAAGGTCATGGAAAAGTCAAGTGCAGATCAGTGTCAGGTACATACAGTGTAAGAAAAAAAAATATCACTCAGAGATCTACAGGACGCTGTCGGATTCTCCAGGGAGAAAAATGATTCAGCTCCATCACTCCCCTCCATTCTGCTACCTAATCTCTTTGGCAGACTTTCTCTACTCTCTGAGACCCAGCAGCATGCCCACTCGGCCCCTCCCCAGAGCCCCTGGGGCTGTCCGGGGAGCCAGCAGGGTCGGATGGGCCTGGGGCGGCTGGCAGCCTGACGTGGCCATGATTCTGCGGTAAACACACCACTCTTCCGTGGACTTCAGTTTTAAAAATGACACAGCCAAGTACTGAGAGAAGTAACAAAAATAGTTTTAGAAATATATAGGATTTGGTGCTGGCCCGTCAGCAGTCTGGGTTTAGTGGGCGGGGTCAAGGATTCAAGCTCCTCCCTCCTACATCCTGGAAGAGTGAGGTATAGAACTCGGGCTCCAGCTGCTTGCTGCGGTATTTGTTGAAGATGTCGGCGATCTTCTGTTTCCGTCGCACGTGCGGTGGGTTGTACGAGTCACTCTCCAACCTCTTCCTGCGGCATGCATTGATGACCATCTGCCTCACTAAAAACCCTGTGGGCGGGGCACACACAAGGAAAAAAAACACTCATTGGGCGGAGCTAAGGAGGCAGGTGACGATTCCA
Organism: Petrocephalus schoutedeni; assembly: GCA_026780765.1. Classification (NCBI taxonomy): domain Eukaryota; kingdom Metazoa; phylum Chordata; class Actinopteri; order Osteoglossiformes; family Mormyridae; genus Petrocephalus; species Petrocephalus schoutedeni. The sequence goes on along the minus strand of JAODKL010000107.1, from coordinate 5,086,712 downwards.
GCAACCGGAGCCTATCCTCACCTAACGCCCTCCGGCTAACCACCATGCCGTCCATCAGCGGGATGACCATGCTGAACTTGCCCGTGGTTCCATGCAGCTTGATGCGGAACAATCCGGTCTTTAGGGGGTGAATGAACACCACGGGGACGTCCTTTTCTGAAGCAACTGGCCTGTGAAAAGAGCACCGAGCCCTCTAACGTGGTAATAAAAGAATAACGATCCATTCATCAGCTACCCAGGCACACAACATGTGTGACAAAATGCCACAGTGACCCATGCTAGGCAGAGCGAAACCTCAGACTGTCAATGTCAGCATAGGTCTTATCATACACTGATTTAATGCTTCAGGAAACAGCTGAGATTATCTTTCAGATTTGGTCTTCAAATCTGGGTGTTTAAGCATACAAGAATCACCACTAAATACCTGTATGATGCGTTACTGTTTGAAGACTCGACTCCAGTACTGGTTTCTGACAGAAGATCTGAAAGCGGAAAGTTTTCTGGGGGTATAAGGGGAGGGGAAGGGGTGGAAATGGTGAGGTCACACACAGGAAGTGCAAAGTAAAGTGTTCCACAGGACATTAACTCATTACACTAATTACTACGACACGGCCATTGACTACTTGACAAAGCAGACCCTCTTCAGTAAAGGAGCTTAATGCTTAAAGTGATAGATTGGGGCAGAAATTCCACTATTGTTCTTTAAGTAAATTAATACAAAGTGATTGTTAAAGCTGACCAGTATACAGCCATTCATAACTAGTATGTCTCATATTGTGTAGTAAGATTAAGTACATGCGCTGCTGGTATAAGAATGTAAAGCAGGATCAAAGGGCTTACATACCAATGTCATCATATCGCTCCACCCAAACCACCAGAACCTTTGTCTCTGGGCCCAGAGGAGGAATGTTCCTTCCACAGTGAATTCTCTTTGTCTTTGAAGTGGGGCTCATCTAACATGCACAAAAAGCAAAATTGCACATCCTAAATCCACCACGTATAAATCTTGTATTTCTGATCAGTCGTACTGGAAGAAACGGTTTTGCAACCCATAGTGGGCTGTACTGCTGTGTGCTGCCAATCATGGCTCGATTTCAAGTCCACAAAGCTACCACACCCAAAGCCTCATCTCTCAAACTGCTGTAACATAAAAATGATGAACAGTCAGATGCAAGTACCAAGACAACTATGGTGTTAAAACAAATATCTGAATAGCATGAGAAACATTCAAAGCATCCCAGTGCATGCTGGGCTTGGAAGAGCCCAAGAAGTCCGAGGTAGCAGCCAGCTCCAGCACAGCATTACCCTCTGTGGTTGGTCGAGGTTTTCCGAGTGATTTGGGAAGAGCTCCAGCGTCAGGTTGGACTGAATGCCGGGCAGCAGGCCCATCTGAGAGTCCGTCTCTAATGGGGTGTGGCCGTTTTCAGAGGAGTCACCTACATCCACACGCGAAGTGGCATATCAGATGCGTTACGTGTAAACTGAAACCAGGTAACTGGATATGCAGAAAGCCACTATTTACAACTCAATTTGCTGAAAAACACTGTATCAGGACATGGCAGAACAATGACCCTGCATAAAACTTGTCCCAGGATTCACAACTAGGCATATAATATTAATACAACAGTACACATTAAGCAAATGACAATTTTTATAATATGTGCCCAATGTCAGTGGAGGCACAGGCTAGAACCCATGTACCTTAAGGTTATACAGTCCCATTGTTCAAGACAGTGTCAATTTAAGAGCAATATAAAAGCAATACAAGATATCAAGATCTTGTAATGTCAAAATTCTATACTTGACAGTTAAATCGAATGGAAAATCCTGAATACCAAAATTACTACAAGAAGTAATGTAAGGGATTGGGAAACCATGGTTAGGTACTTACTGGAGGCATCCGTCAAAGTCGGGACAACAAAGGCAATTTCAGTCAGAGCATCAGCATAATACAGGACTTTCTTCTCGCCGTTAAACATGGCTCCACTGGTGTCATCTACCGGGAAAACTTCCTCTGTTAGGATGGAGCACATCAGATACCTGTGAATGCTACGTGCAGAGGGCTGCTAACGCTATGCGCAGAGGGTCACCGATGCAACAAGCATAGGGCCAAACGCCTCCAAAAAGCAGGAAAGGAGCGACCTCTCTCACCCTGTTGCTGGCCATCTCCATCAACACAGGAGTTGATGGACCAGCTGGTGTCCACATTCCCCGTCCAGCCTGGGTGACTACCCACATCAACCGGCCAGCCCAGCGACAGCAGAAACTCAAGGAAATGTGGCTGGACGTTGATTGAGGACTCGGCATTCCTCAAGATCTGCAGATCCCAAGATGCCAGGTAAGTAAATTACAGTAAAACCACTGGCCCAAAAAAAGTGCATGCCGAACTCATATTGGATATACTTGAGGCATATTATATATTTATTTTCACTTCATATTTATGGAGCAGCAGGGGCATAGTGGTTTAGGAAACTAATAGCGCTTTTCCACTGGCTTACAGGAACCGAGCCATGCTGCGAGGATACACTGCTACAGTGCGGTTCCCGCTCCCTTAGGTTCTGCACTGCAGACGGGTCGGCGCGGTAAAGGCGTTGCCGGGTTTGGAGAGCAACTGACAGAAAACCGAAGAGACGCTCATTTACCGCTCACACAGTGTACACGCTCATTTCCGCTAACAAGTCGGTGAGAATCGGCGTCTTTTAGCGGAATTTGCATTCGCTTGTGTGAATTTGCATTATAAATCCTTTCTGTTCAGTTGTTCAATAGTACTTTAAGTAAATGGTTGGAAATGTTCAGGTTCTGAATTATTGGGAATGCACCAATACATCGTGATGTGCGATACTACTGCTAATGAATAATATATAAATTATCATCATCTAAATCACATAATATGCATGTAATCCATTGAAGCGCATGGAGATTCAGATCAGATGGTGATGACAAGCAGCTTGGTTTGGTCAAGCTTTGGCCCTTCTATTAAGGAGGGCCATGTGAGCATGGGTACAGCTCGGATAGCTCACCATGGAAAGCAGTCAGTTTGCAGTACAGCTCAGTTCTAGGGGGCAGTGGAAAAGCGGCATAAGCTGAAGTCCAAAAAGGGCCCTGCAGTTGCGCTCTGAACAAGGCACTTAAGCTATCCTGCTTCAGTACATGTCCCTGCTGTATAAATACAAACACACTAGTGGTACAGTACAGCCAGATACAGGGATACAGAGAGCATCTGAGCCATCTCCTGCCTTGTGCTTCAAGGGCTGTAGTACAAGCAGATGGAGAGTGGACGCCTGGTGCAAGTTTGTACCTCTTGGCTGCTCTTCTGTCCTGCCCTCACGTAGAAAATGAACACAGTGTCAAACGGCCGGCAGGGAAGCAAGTCCAGGTACTCCATGTCTTGGAAGAAGCCGGGCAGGGTGGAGTCCAGAGCGATCAGGTTTGGCGGCAGACGGCTATTACCCGATTCCTACGGGGAAAGCCGGGTCAGCGTCTATGACACGAGCGGGTGGGCCCGACACACGGAGAAGCCTGTGACAGGAAGCAGCAGCATCCTTCCCTACCTTCAGTGCTTCTAGGGACAGGAAACCGAAGTGTGAGAGAAAGAGGCGGGCGGTCTGGAACTCCTGCGAGGGCGGGGGCGGCTTGCAGTCCACCTGGGGGTCGGGGAAGGACTTGCTCTTCCACGCCTCCTCGCTGTGGCGCTCCAGAGACGCCTCGTACTCCATCTGCTTCACCATCACGTTCCTAAGCTTCTCATGCTGAACCTCCAGCTGGTGGGGAAGTGGGGGGGGGGTGTTTTTAGAGAGCCCCACCCACTCACTACACACTTACTCAAAGTGCCAACACTGAGTAAATAAATAACCCATCGTAGTGCTTAGTGAAAGTCTATGGTACTGAAGGCTCCCCCACCAATCAGCAACAATTTCATTATTTTAAAGCTGGGAGGCATAAAAGGAGCCATAATTCACACAGAAGGGCCAACATTGTAATTAGCCAATGATACTGGTGAGTGACAGGGGTGGGGGCACTCCAGAGGCCAATCAGCTTTCAGCTAGGGCCAGTGCCCCTGTGGCTCCACTCCTAAATACATCCCACAAACTAAACATTAGTAATTACACTAATAAAAAGAATCAGGTTTTCATAGCAACAATTTTGATCTACCCACCCAACCCCAATCGCCAAGCAACCATGATAAACACATTCCTGTGTCATTCTACTGTCAGACGCAAGTTGGAAATTCATACCCCGTTATGAAAAAATTCCAGAAATGTTTACGACTGACATTCCTTCAATGATTCAATTCCTGCGTTTACAAGGCCGCACTTTCCATTTGCTCAGAAACGGTAGTCAGGGGAAAAAAGCCACTTGGAGGGCGGCAGCCGAGCCGGACCAAAGGCAGGCGCTCACCGGCTTGTTCACGATGTCATCCAGGTCTGGAATGCTCATGTCCGCCTTCACAAAGGGGATCTTATCTACTTCCTCCGGGAAGGCTCTGTGTTTGACGTTGAAGCGAATGCCGACGTCGTTCTTTGGGGTGGGGCGCCGCTCGGGGACAAATACCTGCTGCGGATGAAAAGAGGGCGCGAAGGAGCGCCCGTTAAAACCCACGCCCAGAGAGGCCTCCGTGCAAAGGATACGCTCAGTGTAGGAACAAAGAGGGAGCAACAAAGGGATCAGAATAAAGGAACAAAGCCGGTCAGGCGGACAGCAGATAGCTCCATGCATAATTCATGAGCGGCTCTTTCAGTGCCACTGCAGTGCAACTGGACGGTTTGGGTGACAGGGAGTCACCGTACCTTCTGATTGGCCCGCGCTCCTCTGGGTTGGTGGTAGAGCTGCATGGTCCAGGCGTGCCTGCCGGACAGGCCTCGGATCAGGACGGTCACAGCAGGACAGGGGTCTTTAAGGAGCAGAAACAGGAAAATGCAATCCTTTGGCTCTATGCGCACGAAGAGACCCTGCGATCAAATACTGCTGCCATGGCACCGACGTCCTCGAGATTTCTCCCGGCTCCGCGGCCGACCATGGAACCCCCCTCATTGTCAGGGCCTCTCCGCGGCCGACCATGGAGCCCCGACCATTGTCAGGGCCTCTCCGCGGCCGACTATGGAGCCCCCCTCATTGTCAGGGCCTCTCCGCGGCCGACCATGGAGCCCCCCTCATTGTCAGGGCCTCTCCGCGCCCGCCCTGCTTACTCTGCTCATTCCCCAGCGGCTGCTCCAGCATGGCCAGTATGACGGAGTTGTCCAGGACGAAGTAGCGGAAGTTGTCCCTGCTGGTGGAGGTGAGCCTGGAGTAGCGGACCAAGGTGTCCTCGTTGAGCAGGCTGCACATGGAGGCGGGGCCGCTGGGGGAGGGGAAGGCACCCAGCACCTGCATGATGCTGCCAGGGCACAGGCCAGCAAGGAGGGACCTCCGGTTAGAGAGACCCTGCAAGACTGCTAATCTAAAGCAGTCCTTATATACATACAAACTGGGGATCTGGCATCCCACTGCATCCAGGCTATCAGCCATCAGCAAAGCTCAATCTTCTGCCTGAAACATGCCCCTACGCCTGACCAGGACACAGTGCTGCTGCTCGCGGCCAGTCCCCTCATGGTGAGTTTGACCAGTTCTGGCCAGTTTGCCCTGACCGTTTAACCCCTATCCCGTGTTTGGGGTCAATCTGACCCCAGAGCATCATTAAACAGTAGGCAAATTTCACATGGGGAAATCATCACGGGAAAAGGGTTAATCTCACCAAGGACCCTGTGTCTCTGAGATTTGCTACTGAAGACCAGGGAAGACACAAGAAGGCAAACAATGTGGAATCCAAGAATGAGATTGTTCACTTTTCTGATTAATAGTCAGAACAAAGTGAAAATAAAGTTCAGGTTTAGGCACAGAGCGGCGGCGCTGGGCAGTGGACGTGGCTAGAGCCTGGGCAGCGCTCACCAGGAGAGCGTGGCCTCCGCAGCGTCCTTCACCCTCATGGAGGCCGGGTTGTGCTCCTTGTCCGCCTTGTAGCGCACCTCCTGCTCGCTGCTCTTCGACTTGCTCCCCGATATCCCCAGCTCCACGATCTCCAGCACCTCTATCAGGCAGTCCTGTAAAGCAGAGACGGGGAGGCAGGTCTGAGCCCGGGCCCCGCATTCCCCTCCCCTCCTGCGCGCTGCGGAACGGGGCGTCCTGCCTTTTCGTCCAGCATGTCGGGGTGCTCCGTCAGCCAGGTGCACAGGCACTGGAAGGCCGCCACGATCATGGAGTGCAGGTCCCGCGAGTGCAGCGGGGCAGGCCGGCTGCACTGATGCACGATGTATCCGCACACGGAGCTGACAGCGCGCTTCTTGTCTGACGATTCCAGACTGGCTCTCACCTGAAAGGTGTCGGCCAATCAGAGAAAGAGAGCACAGGGAGAGGGCGCTGGGTTCCCAGGCTGCTGACCGCCAGCGGTGGGAGTCTGGCTACCGCCCGGGAGGCCCGCAGTGTTACCTTGGCCAGGCCGGCCAGGAGCTCCAAGGCGGCCAGCGACACGCTCATATCAGACCTCCACTGCACGTTGAGCCTCTGGGTGACCAGGTGGATGCTGCGGACCAGGAGGCCGGCGGCTGTATCTGTATGAAGAGCTATGATGTAACCCCAAATCCGCATGCACACCACAGAGAGGGAGAACTCGGCATTAGTAACCACAAGCAAAGCCGTCACCCTATAAGCAACAGCCACATTCAGACAGTCAGCCAATCATAATGCAGCGTTGTTACAAAGGCTGAAACATGGCCCACTGCGAGGTCCAGCACATTATTAAAAGACTGCTGAAGAAGCTTAACACACTTCACAAACAAGCAATAACTACTTTTTTTTTAAATGCTTGACTTCACACAAATGGGAAAGGAGCCTGATGCACATTGGTGCCACATTAAGAGACCCTGGTCTAAAACCGGGTGTAACATTGGGTATTGCCCTACAACCTGGTACAGGCAGGGAGAACAGAAATGAGAGAATGACGCTCTCCTCCAAGCGTGTTCTCTCTAAGCCTATAACCCATCTGTGGCGAAAGGAAGCAGGGAGCCGATAGTGAAATTATATACTGTAATTAATATGAAACGTTTCGGATCAGATACAAAACAAAACCTACAATGATGTACAGATGTGCCATGGCAGTTTCTTTTCCCTCTCAAGTAATAAGTAAGTAATAAGCAATAAGTAATAATTGTCCACTGTCCTAAAGCTTCAATCTGACGACCTCAGTATTGTCACCAGTACAGCAAACACGACACACAGCACATCACACATGCTGTTAGTGAGACATGGAAACACTGACATTTATAGCCTCGTAGTTTTAGCACTTTTAGTCTGATAAAGCTGACGTATGTTGAGCAAAAGTGGAGTAATGTTTTTTGATAAATCCCAAAAACGAGCACAGATACCCAAATGCAAAACTATTTTTTTAAAAAAAGGTCACATGGTACTGACACTATAAATGTACTTATGATGGAAAACCATCCTCAAGTGGAACACCACAGCCTCACTGCAAACTTGAAGTAAAAAGCAAATCCACTGTCCATACAAGTACATTACAATACATAACTTTCTATACCTGCTAACTACTTTTATAATGCAAGCTAAAAAAAAAAAAAAAATGCAGTCACAGTTATTTTTTTCCCCCCATCAGCTTCATCAGGAAGTGTAAGACAAGAGCTGTGGACAAAAACACAGGTAAGGAAACACCGCTGTTTAACCTAAGAAGATGGTTATGAAGAAAAAAAAAAAAATACCATGTTTTTATGTTTTACTCATATTTAGATGCTTTCAGAGTGAGTTAATCAGTGACAAAAGCAGCCCAAAAAGCAGTCATTTCCCTGTAACCAGTGTGCATGAAAAAACAACAGGTGCCTGGCTTACTGCTCCTCTGGATGGAACACGCTGGGTCTTACCGTAGTCCCGGAGGAGAGCCTGAGCAGGGCGCTCGCTGTCCGGCGTGCTGGGCTCCGAGCTGCCCCCGCTGGTCGTGCTGATGCCGCTGTTGTTACGGCTGTGGCTCTTCAGCATGCCGTTGCCCTCGACGCTGCCCTGCATGGCAAAGCGCGCGCTGTCAGGCGGGATCCACAGAACACCCACCTACAGCTGCTTAATGACTGATCCAGTATACAAATCCGCCCGGGAAGCCGGCAGACTGCTGTGACTCTTAGGCCTGAAAAGGTTTTTAGACTGGTGACTAAATCTATTCAACGCAGATGTGGACGTCCACCAGCTGGGAGTACATCACGCCCCTTACCGTTTCAGTTTGCGTCCCTATCGACTCCAGGAGGGCAGAATCCTGGACAATGTTCAGCATCGCACCTGCGGCAGAGAGGAGCGGCATTGGCGCACAGGCCTTCCTGGACGCGTGTGGGCATAAGAGAGAGCAGCTACAGCCAGAGGGACAGACCCAGGATCATCTGCGTGTTGATGGAGTCGGTCTCCGTCTGTAGGGCCCCGATCAGGATGTTCACCAGCCGCAGCCTCAGGGACAGGAAGGTCTGAGGTTTGTCGGAAACCGAGTTATCATCATTGCTGAACTTGCCCTCCAGAAGAACCTGAAGAAAAGGAAATGAGCCAACGCTGTCATCCAGGTCTACACTGCAGAAAATAAGAAACCACACATCCATCAGTTATTCAAAGTCAGAGACATGGGGGCCTGGAGCCTCTCCCGGGCACGACAGGGCACAAGGCTGAGCTATACCCGGGGTACATGCCACATACATGCAGACAAACACCTACTACTACTAAGATGCTAATTTATCTGTCTGGATTGCAGGCAGGAACTGCAGCACCAAGAGAAAAACCCCAAAACAGCATAACCCACAGTAACGGCGGGAATCAATTATGGTGAGCTGGACACTGGATCCAATGGAGGGGGGTGGGGGGGGGGGGGGGGTCATTCTGACCTCAGACTTTATATTCCCAAAGTGGTGAGGAAGAGGAAGCATTGAGAGCAGGATGCTGATGGAAGCCCTTCTCAGGTCAGTGGGGTTGACATAGGATTTGAACTTGGAAAGCTCCCTGGAAAACAGAACAATGTCAATACGCATTTGAAGGTGCTCGTTTATTAAAAAAAATAAAAAAATCTACAGAAATGAGAACCATGCCAGAGAAAATATCAGCTACTAATGATATACAGACCTAACAATCACAAGGCATTTCCCTCAACATTCCCAACAGACCTTCTTCTAAATGTAAGATGATGACACACAGGGCAAATGACAGACCTGTCCGGCAGAATGGTTTCCAGGGCGGAGATAAAGTAGGGGACCACGACGTTAACACCCTTTAGGTCAGAGCAGAAGAGCGATGTGGAGTTCAGAATGATGCTGGCCAGGACAGGTCTACAGATGAAGTCTGAGATCTGCAGACCCTGGACCAGAACCATATAAAACCTACAGGAGAAGGACAACACTTTGAGAAGCTCCATGGATGCAAGGACAACAGGCTATTCCGGTGGCTACTATAAGCTATAATGGCTGGGATCACGACAGGGCTGCGGCTGTTTACGGCCACAGCGTTATGAGTTGCAAGATGCAGCAATACTGCAGGTTTACCAGATGGCCCAGAAGTTAACCATGTCTGATTATTATAGGTACAATACTGGAGTCCAGAAGGGAACATGAGCACAAGGCTCTGCGGGTTAGGAATGTGACCTGTGATCGGAAGGTCACATATTTAAATCCCGTGGCCAGCAGAGTAATTATTATCGCAGCTGACCCCTTAACTCTGAAATCTGCTCCAGGGTGCCAGATAAATGGCTGACCTTGTGCTCAGACCCCAAGCTTCACTTTCACCTGTATATGTGTGCATGTCACAGAAGACTGAGACGTGATTATACCCTAAAAAGCAAAGAATTCCTACACACATTTAAATACGACACTTACCTGGAGAGATAGACAGGCAGTATCTCCTCCCCGGTCCGCTTGCTGCAAAAGATCCTACACACCGTCCCACAGGCCTCGGCCCTGCCGGACTCATAGTTTTCGGGGAACTCGTTGGTGTCGAACAAGGGATTCGACACCATGGTGTCCGTGGACATCTGAGATCCCTTCCTGCGGAACTCAATGCCGGCTTGAGTGGCCAGGGCTGAGAGCAGAGATCGGGAGAGAGGGAAAGGAGGCCTGAACGGACCTGGCCTCCACAGATCACAAACTGCAGCGTCCTCTCGCACAGAACACTCGCCAAGTGCTGGCACAGTGAGGGGCACTGCCTAGGCTAACATGAGCGATTCCAGCAAGCAATACGTATCGTGACCTTTATGGTAAGCAAGGCGCTGGTTTGACAAACAGATTTCACCATCCAGTGGTTTTTAAAAGGCTTTAAAGCTCTAGGGGCTCATGAGGTGCCTGCAATTTTTTTTTGTCTATGTCAACGAAGACACTAGAGAGGACACTAGAGACTTTGAAAACTCAACTGAGGGTCCTCACATTACAGAAGGCAGTTCAGATATGAAAGAGGAGCAACTGCAAAAAATATGCCACTCGGGAATCTGTCGTCAAACGCATGTCAACAGCAAGTTTCAGAAGACAGACACCAAGATCATGCATTAGATCCATTCAAAAATAATACCGACTAACAGACAAAAAAAAATAACCAAATAAACAGACCAAATTAGGATAAACTCAGAGCGAACGCAAAGGCTCATTTTTGGGGGGAGGGAGGGGGGGGGTGATGGCAAGTAAGTGTAAAAATCCCAGGACAAATGGAGTGATGACAGAATGTCAATGGGACGGATCAGATTAACGGAGACGGAGTCGGCACTGGCCAGCAACACAGGAAGGACAGGGGCAGGTCCACATCCCCAGGATGCAGTGCAAACAGCGAGGATGGAATGGCAACAATGTCAAAGCAAAAACGGGGAAACGATGGCAATGGAAGGGCAAAGAAAATACTAAAATACTGACTGCAATTTAAGAGAAGCTAATGCTCCTACTTACAAGATTTATAAGAAAGAAGAATTTGGATAAAAGATGCTGCAAGATAATAGAAATAAAAGTGGAAACAAATCAAAGGACAGCAGTATTATAAAATATTAAAATGGTAAAACCAATTTTTTTCTTTTATTTCTGAAAAGCAGTCTCTCTTGGTTTTTGTAGTACAACTTCATTAAAAGTGGAATCTTGGGTTGTTCTCTGAAAAATATGTATATATGCCTTTCTGTTTAAAAGCCAAAAGTCCAAAAGGTTAATACTGTACATCACCAAGGATGCAAAATGGTGGGCCGATTGTAAATTTTCAGGCATCTGATAAACATTTTTTTTTTTTTTCAGAGAATAAGTGTTGATAACTTTTAGAGAGCCTGCTATCAGGCAGAGACTTAAACACAGCAGATTAGCAGTCAGATACCAGCCAGAACGCAGACATCCAGCATGCAGAACAGGACGCAGGAACAGAGAGGGACGACGGGGAAACAGACGCTGGATTTAAAGATTAAACTTCAGCTACTGAACACACACGGGACTCTTCAGCTCAGAGGCATTTTAAAAATGGCAACAAGGCACCGAAAGGCAGCAACGGGTACCCGAGGTGAAGGCAGCACCTGGACGCCGAAGAAGCCGGGCACCGGTGGAGCCTTGATGAAAACAGAGTGAGGAAGGAGGCTGCCTAGAGGCGGCCAAGAGTCAAGGAGAGGGCAATCATGTTCGTATGCATGGGGACAGAGTTGGATTTCAATGGCACGTAGCGTGTGGAACGAGTGCGCAAAACCATCTGCTGCTGACCGGATTCAGTTCACTTCCGACGTTATCCTATCCATTTCAGCTGACCCATTTGGCAAGTCACCACTTTCTGTCTGGCAATCGCCAAGGAAAATCATACAACCCAAAATCCGAAGAAGTTAGGACGGCACGGAAAATGCAAAAAAAAAATTAAAAAAAAAATACTGATTCTGACATTTACTTTTATTTCTTTGCAGACAGTATGAACCAGAGATATTTTGTGTTTTGTCGGGTCAACTTCATTTCATTTGCTAATATACATCCATTCCTGCATTTCAGGCCCGCAACACATTCCAAAAAAACCTTGGGACAATAAAGCATTGGCCGCTTTGTAATGCTGCCATTCCTTCTCACAGCACAAAGGACGTTTTGGTACCGAGGATAGAAAGTGATTTCAGGCTTTATTTTCCCCTATTCCTCCTGCAAACACCTCTTAAGGTGTGCAACAGTACGGGGTCATCGTCATCACATTGTCTGTTTCTAAATTCTCCACACATTACCTGCTGGGGACACGTCAGGATTGCAGGCAGCCCAGTCCAGAACCTGTGTCCCCTTCTTCTGCTGCCATGCCCTTGTAACACCTGCAGAATGTGGTCTTATATTGTCTGGTTCAGCATCAGAATAACTTTATTGATCCCCAGAGGGAAATTGTTTGTTGAAAAATGCATGGTCGCCCCTGGAAAAGAAGCCATCCTGACGGCAGCATATGTCGCTCCAAAATCTCAGTGTACTCTTCTGCATTAGTGGTGCCATCACAGGACTATAAATGACCTGGGACCATGACAGACCCTGGCTTTTGGGTTGTTGATGATGAATGACGGTATTCAGCTTAGACATACACCCTTGCCCTTTACACACTGAAATTCCTCCAAATTCCTGTAATCATTTAATGATATTATGCACTGTTGAGGGAGGACTATACAAATCCTTTCTAACCTTTCTTTGAGGAACATTGCTTTTGAACACTTCCATAATTTTCTGACAAATTTATGGGCAAACTAGAGATCTAATGCCAATCTATACTCCTCAAAGACTCAGCCTTTGTACCAAATCATGATTACAATCCTCTGCTAACATCACCGGTTTGAAATCACATTATTAATTCCCCTCCACCTCATTACTAGCCCTAAATTGCCCCCATCCCAACTTTTTCTGGACACGAATGGATTAACAAATGAAATTAAGTTGACCAGACAAAACATGACATATCTATGGTTTATACCGTCTTAAATGAAATAAAAGGCACAGTAAATTTCAGAATCATTGCTTTGTTTTTTTTTTTTTGCATTTTCCATACCGTGCCAACTTTTTCTGATTTGGGGTTATAAAAAAAATATACCGTTGTTTTCCTTATTGTCTTAATTATGTTTCCATTATTGCCCTGGCAAACTCACTGCTAGTTATTTAGAAGTGCATTTTCTAACTGGAAACCTTCGTATGTTGGAAAGTATGTCAAGTATGTTCGTATGTCACCGATCGCTTAAAGAGTTCAGGTAGGGCAGGATCGCTGGCCCCGGTGCAGCAGTACGTCCAGCAGGGGCGCAGTGAATATTTGTTGCAAATCAGATTAGCATGACTTCAGAAAGTCGAGGGTTTGGGAGGCCTCTGAGCTGAAGCGGTCAGATGGAACTCGCACGCAGGCCACGGCAGATGGTGCGGTTAATCTTTCAGGTAGGAACTTCGAAAAAACAGAAGGAAAAGGCCCAGAGCAAACAAAACAACAAAAAAAAAACAGAAGGTGAATGGCACGCTATCACAGACAGTAAGCCAGCCTTACCAGTCATGGTGTTGTCCCTGTTGAAGCCATCGTGGAGTTTACAGTGCACTAGCGAGGCATCAAAAAGCCACTGGCCAAAAAGGTTGAGGATGCTGTTGACCTTTGGTCTGGAGGGGGCTGGCAGAGGGCGAGGCTCTGCATTTGTTTGGTTGGGACTGGACAGGGGGGACGGGGAGGTGGTTGGGTGAGACACTTTGGGTGGGTGGGCAGTAGTTCCCTGGAGAGGAGATTAACATGCCATCAGTTACACTGCAGCTGGCAGATGTATAGCAGGCTACAGGGAAACATCTAAATAAACACTATAAGCATACGAGTGAACTGACTGCTTGAGACATCAGCTCAACTTTCCAAAATCTGGCACCTTCAAGATACTTCCTCTGAGGTTTAGATGTGGAAGTCACTGCTACTATCTCCAAAACAAGCATCTAAATAGCAACTCGGGACAAGCTTCTGGTATGAGACAATAAGTGGAACCCATTATAGAGGTTGAAAGTTCAGGTTCAGAAAGTACAAATCTAGACCGGAGTGGAGTGGAGCGTGAGTGATGAGCAGAGTGGGCGAAGTCTGGTCAGAGTGAGGAGCGGTTTTTTTTATTAAGTCGCTCTCTCTGGCTCCAATTTTGCTCCGATACCGCTCATACCACGAGTCTGATGCATGCCCAAATCTGCCCAGAATTCTTCTGTACAATTACCAAGACCACAGCAAGTACCGAACTTTTGGTACTTTTGGTTGCAAAAAATACTAAATACTAAAATACTAAAACTTCGTTACTTCTTTTGTGCTGGTTTTCCACTGGCGTAAAAACTGGTACCGGTGCTGAATAAAAGGACAGCGTGAGGCGGGGCATTTTGCACTAAATTCGAAAAATGGCTGTAATATACAGCTGGATGATGTTGGATATTAAATCTAACATCGCAGGTTATGCACATGCAGTTCTTACATCGCTCGTGAGTTACATTAAGATCAGACTCTCTTACTTTCAGCTCTGTACGGACATTACAGACAGCGCAGGAGGTTAATTTTTCCACTACAAGCTGTGCCCCAGTAAAGCTTTACCTCTAGCAATGCCCCTGGAGCGAGCGCAGAGCGATTTGACTGGAGCGGGAGGAAATGTTAGTGGAGCGAAGGCCGGTATTGAGCGGAGGAGTGGGCGGAGCCAACAGCCTCGTGAGCGAGGAGTGGAAATTCTCACCACTCCGCTCACATGCTCTGATCTAGACCAAGATTTTGTTTCAACCAAACAGTTCAGTATAAAGAGTTACAGTTACAGAGTACTCAACTGGTTGGTTGACATAAAATCTTGGTCGGGTTTACTTTCTGAACTTAAACTTTAGACCACTGATTATACATATTGTTAACATAACTCTTACCAGGGTGACATGGTACTGGCCACGTGTGGCTTACCGTGGAAGCTTTGCTGGTTGTCTTATTGACTACTGTGGCCCGATGCCGGCGGCTGTGTGGGGGTGTGGTGTTTATGGCACTGGGCGGTGGTGGCATGCTCAGCCGATTGACAGGTGTGGGCGGGGCACTGTCCGATCTTGGTCGCGAGATACCTAGGAAGAGATGAGGGGGTTATGGGAGGAAATTGCATTAGTGCATTCAAATATGCATGCTAAACATCAAAAAATCACACAAAAAAGCAAAATCACAATCTGCAGAAGTACCTCTGAACAGGGTGCCATTCACCACAGTCAATGATCTGGCTGCAAGTTCAAAGTGTCCCATTACCATCAAATCACAGAAACCCAGGAGTTCCTGATTAGCTAGATCTTAAGCTAGATCATTCGGTAAAGAAACAGCAAGCCCTCTTGGTGCACCTGTTCACTGACCCTTCACCAAAGCCACATCCTGCTACAGCGGATCACAGCGACTTACCTCTTACCATGCAGCTCTGAAGTGTAAGCGCCACTACTACAGTTTTGCTAGAGATGGAGAGCATTTTATATCCTTTCCGGGATACAAAAGTGGCCTCGAAATGGCACAGAGTGCAACAGCAAGCGAATCACAAATCAAGCAAACAGGCTACAGGACAGAAGGGGCCGTGTGCTCCTGAAAGCATAGTGCTTCACAAACATGAAGTCTTTGACATTCTGCTGCATACGCAAAACACTGATTTAACATGCGCCGCTTGGACCACATGATCAGTTTCTGCCAATCCCTTGCAAACCCAGGTGCAACCCTCATGCAGTGCTGAGTACCATGGGGTAGCCTCTCTCGAAAATTGTTCCTAGATGTCGCAAAACCTGGGAAAGACAGACATCAGTGTACCCATTTACTCGTCAAGCAGCCAGAAGCATCCAGACCGTGTCAGGCATGCTGGGAACTGTTCCACACCTGCATTTGTCTAGAGGCTCACTGATGGGTTTGCACCTGGCCGCTGCGACAGGCCATAAGGTTGCCCCATAGAGACTGAAATATGTTTGGGGCATGATACTGTGAGGCTTACAGAGCGGCAGAGGTTTGGGCTTTAAAAATACACATTTCAGAAGCTACTCTGCAGGCTTCCTTCCTAGTAACGGTCTGAATGCTTTCCTTCCAAATTTAACGACTTAACTGCTATTTACAATTATGGTACAGTATTGTAGATTTTTTAAATGATTTTCCATATTCTACATTACCACTCCTGATTTCAATCAAAATAAGATCACTGAACTTATGGACTTCACACCCGCATTAGCATTAAAATATGACCCTCGCTGATTGGATTTACACAAGCTTAATATACCTAAAGAGGGCAGCCTGGAGCGTATATAGGTCCTATTCACTGTAACCCCTAAAGGAGAGAGAGAGAGGATGACAAGTGTGTGCAAAAAACAGCTCAGAAATGCACAACCATCCAACACCCATTTTTTAGTAAAAAAATACAATTAAATTAAAAAAAATAGACAAACTGCAAGGTGGGTTTTGAACCTATGACGTCCCGGCACTTTACGCTCTTCTTAGGCAAGACTGATACTTCACACATCTGGTACAGGAACTAACTGCTGAAAATCAGAGCAAGAATCTGGAAGGACACCATGTGAAAAAGATCTGGCTGAACGTTTCGACCGTGTTTCAGGCCACGGATCACACGCCAGGCCACAGCAAGCAGTCACTCCACGACAGGAAGATGAAGCATTTGTCTGCTTCTTAAACACAAATTCATATACTACTCCCACTCCCGAGTGATCTACTCAATAGTGTTACTAAGGAGTCCTAGAATATCAGTCTTGGATGCCAGACAAATGCAACATATTCCTGTTCTTCCCGTGACCCGTTTTCAACAGTAGGAAATCAGCAACGTCCTCCAAACACACCACAGCCCCGATTTGGTCGATGATTTGGCTTGCGTTCGAATATGTACCATAGGATGGCAGATGATCAAGGGTCTCTGACTTTGAGGCCGCAACACCTACAGCGGAAAGCAAAGTGACATTTGCAACACCAGAAACAGAATGAGGGGGTCAACTTCTCTTTTTCTGGAAAAAAGAACCCTTTCATAATAATAATAATGACACTATCTATCCCCATGGGGATATTATCTTTTTGCCTTTCGCCTCTTGCTCTCTGTGACACACACATAAGTGAGAGCAAGCTTGGCAGCAAAGGGCAGACATCTACAGAGGTGCCCATGGAGCTGGGGGTTAAGGGCCTTGCTCAAGGACCCACAGACATGTGACTATTCTGCCGAGGCCGGCCTTGAACCAGAGACCTTCCGATCACAGGCACAGAGGCTTAGCCCGCCGAGTCACCTGCTGCCCCAAGAAGAACCGTACACCTCCGATTCAGGGGTCAGATCCCTCCTTACCGAGGAAAGCGTCCACCAGGAAGCTGATTCCCTTCATGGCACGGAAGAAGATCTGGGGCAGCTGCTTGAGGCAGGGGTGTTGGACCATTTCGTGGGGGACCCCACTGACATTGAGAAACTGCTCCTGGAACTTGGGCGTGGTGCTGATGATGGCAGGGTTGCTCAGGTCCACTGGATTACTAGACAACACCAATCAGGGCAGATGGTGAGGCTACATGCTAGAGAACCTGAACACTGGAGTAACAGTCCTGACCTAGCATCATTAAGCATTGTGATTAAACTAAACTGCCCCAGTCAGAAACCCAGCACGGATTTGCATGACTTATGCTGCATTATGCAGGTCTGAGACCCAAGAATTCCAGGGGTCAAAAAGAAGTCCCAGAGCTGCGGTGCCCTCACCTGAGCATGTGCAGGAAGCGCAGCCAAGTCTGAGCCACACAGTCGTTGTCCATCTCAGTGGGAATCTTGCTGGCATCATCGTCTGGAACTTTGAACGGAGGGAACGAAGGTCCATAGGTGAACCGGAGCAGTCTGGGGGGAAAATCAGGGAATACAAACAAGTGTCACTAAAGCCTCTCATACCAAGACAGAAACGAAAAGTGCACATTAAACACTGTTCTTCCGGAACAGCTACAGTACCGATCATCTGATAACCACTAAAAAGAACCCAAGTATCATGGACAGCCAGATACTGAAGCCAAAACTGTTGAAATATGCAACACCTTTTTCATGAAACAATCAATGGAACTAAAATGGCACCCACCCACTGCCTTGTGTGTAGATGTTTTCTTTGTTCTGATTTAAACTCAAAAGATTTCCTTCAGTAGCCTTGTTCTATGTCATATTAAATTCCAGAACTTTCCTGCCCTGCTGACAAAGCGGTCAACGGGTGACATGGGCCAACCAGTGTTTACCTGGAGGTAAGGGCACATATGACCTTGTTCCACTGTTCCACCACTGGAGGATGATGCCTCCAGTTAGCCAACATCTCCCTGGCCGTCTTCCAGTAGGGCGGTGTCGGAAAGCAGCGGGCGGAAGCCAGTAACCACACCTCAAACAGCACGCCGATTAGCTTCCCCGCTAAGTTCTCTGCTATCCCACCTGAAGAATGTGGAGGGCTGATTAAATATACATACAGTGCCAGTCAAAACTTTGAAGCCACCTACAAAGGAGGATGACAGAGTGGGAGAGTGACAGTGTCACATCACATGACCTGGTCACCTGACCTAAACACAGAAATGGTTTTGAAGGAGTCTGACCAGAGAGTGACGGAAAAGTGACCAATGAGTGCCAAGCATGACTTCCTGGATATCAGCGCCGGCTGATACAGGTGGAAATGGCTGGCATAAGCCTTGTTCTATTTAAACAATAGTCTCCTGGAACCCCCAAGGATATGAATGCCTTTCCAGACTGCCTCAATAGATTCTCTCTGGAAAGCTTCCAGAATTTCTTTTGATTATGGCATGACTTAAGAATCTGGGTGCTGAAAACCTCACTTTGATGGTAAGGGTTCAAATCTGACCCAAACCAGACCCCGCCATTTACCAAAATTACTCAGTTAACCATCTCCCATAAATGCTTACCCAGTGCATGGTTGTGGTGAGCCTGATGTCTATCTCAGTCCATCACAGGAAGCATGCACACACAGACACAACATTTTGGAGACACCAATCCACCTAAACAGCTAAATGTTTTTGAGCCCTAAAGGAGTGAGGCCAGAGTACTTCCACTACTCAGTTAGCTGGATTAACGTTTTCCACAGCTGCTCCATTTCACCCAAAATATTGGACTTATTAGACTAAGCATCACAAAGAAAATATTTAAATGCTATCTTCTCATCCAATTTTCCCATCCCAGCCAACCACAGAAACTTGACCCTCTCTAAGTGTAAAATGTTAATAAACCAGGCTCAAGGCAGCTTCATACGAATGTTCCTGCTCTTTAACCAGCTGAATACTGCATGGAATAGCACTTCTTAAATTCCTAAAATCATGGAACCAAAAGCAAAACGCTCAAGCTTTTATAAAGCTGAAGAATTACTTACCATCCCCAACTCTCTCTACATTAATGTTTGTACATGGATCCCTGAACTAACATTACATCTACAGTAGGATACATACAGGCTTAAGCGGTAACCGAACACTTAGGAGATTGTATGGGTGTTTTGGAGGGACAAACCAGCAACAGTGGGCGGGGCCAGCAGGGTGTCACAGATCCTTAGCAGGAAGAGAAGCAGAACCTCCCAGGTCTCCCGGACCATGCTGCTGGACTCCTTGGCCAGCTTCTGCACAGCCGAAAGGACCTGCTGGCACAGGCGGAAGTGAATGGGGCTGCACGGCTCCAGCCTGCCACATGGGAAAGATGGAGAGAGTGTTAAGGACTGTCATGGAACAGAGAAGAGCTGAATTGGGGCTACCAGGAACTCAGAGGTACCTGGGGAGAAAGAGGTTGTGGAGGTGTTTCAGAATGGTCTGAACATAGAGGTTAGGTTCATTAATGATGGGCTGAGGGATGGAGTCCCGAGGGGCCACCAGCGCCATCATCCAGTCTGTGTAGACATCCACACACAGCTTGACAGTGTCTCCCTCCAGAGGTAGTGACAGGCCATAACAGAGCACTTCCATTGTCCACTTGACCTGGGAGGAAAAGAAAGATTGATACACTTGAATCCCTGGGGGAAACTGATTTGCACGCAATAGCAAATGAACATGAAGTGCACAGGTACATACAGAAGGTCTGAAGACAACATACTTTAAATTTTGCAAGGTGCTTACAGTGTATCCTTGAAGAAATTTAAATTCAAATTATAGTTGTATGTGGTTATATGCAGTTTTGTATGTCTTGACCATAACACTGTACCTCTTTGTCGGTTTTGAGGATGCTTTCTGATCCAGGGGGGGTGGGGGTTGCCCCAAGGGGTCGCACCACAGTATTGGCCACTTCGCGGCCCACCATTGGGGGATACGCATGAAGGACGCTAAGGTGACCCTGGTCACTCTGGAGCGCCAGGTGCAATGACCTCCACTCTGAGTACATGGCACTGCTCTGCTTCTACTCAATCCAACGAAGACCTGAAACAAAGCAAAGAGCTTTCCTTGAAATCGACATCTACACACTCTTTTGAAAAATACACCCATTTAGAAGGAACCCAATTTTTGTTTTGTAATAGTCCTGCTACCCCATTTGATAATCTGATGATCATGCAGCCTGTTTTTAAAGTGGAAGAATGAAAAGCAAAACAGGTAAATCCAGCCATTAACCAGCCACATGTGAAACATCCATTACATGCCTAGCTAAACTCTTGTTGACATGGTGCAGGCACTGATTATGATCTTAATCTTCACCAGGACTATTCACTATTTCAACAAAGACCATAAATAGGTACAATAACAACAAACCTTACAGGTTACCTTACACCTACAGGAGAGGTGACGAGGTGATAAACATAAAAAGGCCATATATGACCTCAATAAGGCAGTCAAAGCTGGCAAACACCAATACAGGGACAAAGGGATAAATTAGTGGAACATTTTTCTATTAATGACTGTTGCTCCACCTCAAAAATGATGGTATAATTTATCAACTATAATCCAAAAACAACAATCATTTAAAGCAGACCTTTCACAGCCAAACCAGCTCAACACATTTTATTCAAAATTTGCAAGGGCTGACATGACCCCCCCCCCCCCCCCCCCCCCCCCCCCCCCCCCCCCCCCCCC
>JAODKL010000107.1:5016640-5031130 GCA_026780765.1 Petrocephalus schoutedeni | reverse complement strand
TGGATGGATGGATGGATGGATGGATGGATAGATGGAGCTGGCGGAGAGCAAAAATTAGATAGTCCACGTTTGCTTTACACTGATCAGGGTTGTAGAGGTGGGCGGTTTGGGGCCTGTCCTAAGCGGGGGGTAGATTCTAGCCCACCACAATGCACACACTCATTCACTATGGTGGGATTCCAACCAGTTAGCCTCGGTTGGCTGCCTATGGACCGTGGGAGGAAGCACACCCAGCTCTCTGTACACAGAGCAGAGGCAAAGCCAACCCAGAGGTGTGAGGCAACAGCTCTACCCACTGAGCCTTTTTCCATACAATAATATGAGTTCATAATAATACAATTACATCTATACAGGGTGATAACATTGGCTACTAGTTAATAGCTACCCCAGTTATATGTTTTATATAATGTTGTGATACTAATAAGACAAAGTTAATGTCACTAGTAGTTAACTAACAGGAGCATGGATTCCTGTATATAAACTGATACCAACAACAAATGACCCCAAATGGGTACAAGATGGGTATTACAGGTGCAGATTACCCCGGGCCTAAGTGGAAGACCAGGCCGAGGCCCCAAACACAGACGTTGGCTTGTTACCTGAATGGCTGCGAAAATGCAAAGCAGAGCCTGATTATCATGCTGCCGGTTCAGCAGGATTACTGCCGTACTGCTGTGTCCATGAGGTTTGCATCAGAGGAAGCAGGACACCAAAGGCGTCGCTCATTTCAGCTATAACTGTAGGTCCAGGAAGGTCATGTTAGAGGATGGTGGGCTGTTAGGAGCTCCAGTAGTCCTGCCCAAATTCTGCAGAAATAAAACACGGCCGCGGGTCTCTACAGCTTTCGCCGGTTTTCATATGTTGGATTCTACGTTATTTCATGCAAATAATAGCAAAAATGAAGGGGATGTGTGACCGCATTCTGAAAATACCATCGTGAGTGTAAATTCCAGTGCTGCCGCCCTTTGTGCTCAGCCTCGCTCTCGGTTAAAGGAAGCGATAACAAATTCACTCGCACCAAATGCCGAGACTTATTTTCCTCAAGGTGCGAGACCAAACCCAGTTCAGTGAGCTGCATAATTTGATCCAGGGGAGCAAACTGATGGTGCAGGGGAAATATCGGTGCTGCTACCATGCAGCAGGAAGCATTTTAATTTGTAATATTTTGCTCCACTTCCTACACAGCAATGTATAGCACATATACAACAGGCTCAGTAAAATGATCTTGTCATAAAAATAAATGCGTCAAAAGCCTTATGTTTTATTAATGTTATTAGCTGGCAGCAGAATGGTGTGAGGCTGTAAAAAGATTACAATTAAAGGCCTAAGAGTGGCTTTCTGTTGGACCATTGATTTTGTAGCTGACTTATTATACTGTACTGTATAATGTTCAATAGAAACCTCTGCTAAGTCATGAGACTAAATAAAATGAAAGCATTGACAACAAGCTAATAAGAAATTAATGGTCATAAAAAAGCAGTCAGTTAAATATAAATCAAGAAATTTATATCTTCAGTATTGTGCCATCAAGTGGGCAGATACTGGCCTAAGGGCCATACAGAGAAAATCCTTTCAAAAGAAAACCAAGTGATTAGGGGTAGTTTGGTGCATTTGTTCACAGGCATTGTTTGATAGCTATGTCATTTTTACAGCACAGTCTCAGACCGCGGAACAGTCATGACTAACCCTCAGTGTGGATGTAAAGTGAAAAGTGCTGGCTGAAAACCTCTTAATTGCACACGCTTCTAATGTTCATAAATTTCAGGCAGACGGATGCTCGCATCCAACTTTGCAGATGAGTCACGCCTGTCACGTGTGCTGAGCGAAGTGCGTGTGCGCAAAGAGACAAATGGCTGGACGTTAATTATAATCATTTTATCCAGCGAAGGGAGGGCTGCCTTTTCTTTCATTTCAGAATTTACGTAAAAGTGCACGTCACAATGAACAACTCCAACCTTCAGATCGGCACGTATCGGCAACGTCTACAGTAGCCTTGATACGGTATATTTGTGTATGTTGCGTGCCCACTGTACGATGTTCGCCGGTTTCAACAAAGCAGTCACCGTTTTGCATAGTACAGAGTCTACCTGGATTTAGAATAAAACATAAAACTACAGAGCATCACAATTTTTTTCTTTTCTCTTTTTTTTTGCAAAGCAAATGGATCCTCACATTCCTATTTCGAATGAGTTCAATCAATCATTTGATAAATGGCCTTTAAAATGTGCATGATTGATGATTGTGGGGTTTGCAGCTTCTTTCCGCTGCGCCTCTGCAGAAGGGAACGCAGTCTCTCTCTTGACGATACATACATTACTCAAAAAAAAAAAGCATACAGTGATTCATATATTATTTAGGGGGGGAAAGAGGTGGCGCCCATTCTCTTCTTCACGCGCACAGATGTATCAGTGTGAATTTAAAAGAGCACTTGCCTTCTTTAATGTTATAGGCGCTAATAAACTGAAGCAGAGTGAGCAAACTGAAAGCAATCCGGTCGACATTAGTTTCAGTGGATCACTCTGTGTCCTCAGCCGCAAAGAGCCTTCTAAATTCAAAAAGGGAAGGACAGAGAAGACACAAAAGGCATGCTTTTTCAAAGGATATTTTCAACTTCAATAGCCTTGAATAATCACCACTGTGCTGTGTTGCGCAATTATATTAATTATGTGAAACATCCTCTTGCATTAGACCTTCCACAGTTAAAACGTTATGAAAAGCTTTGTATTTTTTTATTTTTTTTTGAAAATCGAACCTTTCATGTGAATGGTCCTAATATGCCATTGTGCCCTGTTTTGAGATGGAAAAAATGTATATTATTGAGAAAACAACAATTTGTCTTTTATCTTCTTATTATTATAGCACTAACCTGCATTTGGGAAGCATCTTTAATAAAGCTGTCTCCACATGCTTGGCGGAGACGTGGAAGATCGTCCGTGACAACACGATGATGCCCTTTATGTGTGGCACCATCAACATGCCCCCCCCCCTAGGAAGATCGCCTCACAGCTGTCGCAGTACAGTGGCGATTTTTTAGCAGCCTCTCTGCATCAGAATCAGCATTATTTCTCCAAGTACATTGAGGAATCTATTTCTGCTTTTTCGTTTTTTGACAATTTTTTTGTATGTTTTCACACACATTTCACACACAC
This sequence comes from Petrocephalus schoutedeni, assembly GCA_026780765.1. Taxonomy (NCBI): domain Eukaryota; kingdom Metazoa; phylum Chordata; class Actinopteri; order Osteoglossiformes; family Mormyridae; genus Petrocephalus; species Petrocephalus schoutedeni. The sequence continues at coordinate 5,027,981 of JAODKL010000107.1, read as the reverse complement.
ATACACATTTCGTGGAGGACTGTAGCTCTGTCTGCGGGGCGGTGGTTGGATGGTGGTGGGTTCGAATCCCGCAAATGGCTGCGCAGTCATATCATCACCGGGCCATTAAGCAAGGTCTTTAACCCCAGCTGCTGCGGGGAGGCAGGCAGACCCTGTGATCTGAGCCCAAACTAGCTCTATATATACAGGTGTGTCTGTGTCTTTCGTGTAGAGCAAAGCAGGACTGGTGAAAACAGCCTCACGGGAATCAACAACGCGCCCCTATGTTTTACATTCGCTTTGGCATTATTGTCAGCTGGTTGTGAAAACGACATTTTTAAAGTATAATCTTTAGACATGTTACAATGTTGTTCATATGACTTTGCCAGTGTGACCTGCTCACACTGCTGAGTGTTACATACAGTTCTGGTTAAGGGTTTGAGGAGCAGGGTCCCTCCTGCTGAGTGAATCAGCATCCTTTATGCCCATGTGCTTAACCACTGTGCTTCTGGCTCCCCCCTTTTTGAGCTATCGCTCATTAAAACTACACATAGAAGTACAGGGGCCTCTCTTCTGGTGGTTAGAGAAGCTAAGAAAGCGTGTCTTTCTCAAAATCAGTTCAATTTTAACTTTCACTGCATTCTTATTATTAGTAGTAGCAGTAGTATTATTTATTAGAAGCTACTATGCTTCAGACATTTTATTTTCTGAGTATTTATTTTAAGGAATATAAATATTATTATTATTATTATTATTATAATATTTTTAAGTCATAAAATAAAATGGTAGAATATCACTATGTTCTGTAGGTGCATTTCATTGTCATTTTTCTAAAAAAGAAAAAAAAAAACAATGAGCACGTAGTGCCAATATTCTGCTACATTACAGAGGGTACCAGACTTGCTTGAAGCAACAACTGGCATTTTGTTCTCTACTAAACCGACGATGACGAGAGCAAGAAAAAGGGCACATATGTCTTGCCAGTTTTCATATTTTTATGGCTCTTCTAAAATGCTATATGCACACCCTCAAAAGATGAAGGGCTACCTTGCAGGCTATCAGCTGGAAGTTCAGATAAAGTAAGGAGAGGGTTAAATGTTTTTTATGGCCAAAGCCCTTAAACAAGGGAGAAAATTTAATTTGCACGGGGTGCCTTAAAACAATAATGTAAGTGATTTTTCAAGTTTGAAATTTTTAATTAGTTTTAATTAGTCTAACCCAAGCAGTATGGGGCAGGAGGCAGGGGTACACACTGAACAGGACTCCAGTCCATTGCAGGGGACATAAATATACATACACATACATACACATGCAATGGGCAAATTAACCTAACCGCAGTTGACCCTGGTGGAGACCCTGGTGGGATCCCATACTACACACACGCAAAACAGAAATTTAAACCACAAACCTAAAGGCATGAGGTAACATTCTGGCCTGCTAAGCATTATAGCAACATAGTCACAGTTTTGTGGCCCTGATGTAAAGCCGGTATGTTTTGGAAGTTTGAAATTGTCAACCAGTAAAAAAAACAGAAATCATTTAGCGATTAAGTGCGTAATTTAAAGTCCTGTTCCGAGGTGTAAGTGGTGATAAATAGAAGTGCTTTAAAATATTTGTAAGATTATTTATCAATGATATGATTCTCTGAAAAATCTGCCTTATTCAGCTACCCTATTGACCCTCCAATCCTAAATCTTCTACTGAACTTGCGACTTGCTGCTTCTTCATAAATATCGAGGACCGGCCTTAGATGGGCCTTTGGCATGTTTCGCCGCCTTAGAAGGCCCTGCAGACAAGTGCTTCTCAATCATTCTTTGTTGTACTTGACATTGTTAAGTTGACAAATGGCAAGCAGTCAAACAGTGAAGACATGGAGTTTTCTTTTCGCATTCAAGATTCAAAGGAAAATGGCTTGTTTTGTTTGACAAAGATCCTGCTTTTCCAAATCACTGTTTCTATGCTACAGCCTGAATAAAAACCCATGTAGGAAAGATGTTCATTGACATGTGAATGAGATAAACCCCATCTGTGAAGGATCACCAGTTAATTACTGAGTAAAGATAACTCAAACTCATTGACCAGGTTACATATACCAGCACATTCCCACATGACCAATATACAGCAGTATGTGTTGCTGATTGCCTGACCTAAACATCATTGTATTATATATAATGCATAATCAGCAATAAATTAAATGCCTAAGACTAATTCTTTTATCAGATTCAAGCAAAATACTTCAAATTAACAGTACAACATACTGTTTCCCATGCTTATTTATATATTTATATATCCATATTAGTAAGGATAAGCATCATTTATTGGCTCTTTCTTCATCAGAAAGATGAACAAAAATGAGCAAAAACAACATCTCCCTTTCAATTCCCGTAAAAGCACACAGACACATAAAGAACAAAAATTAAGGACACTGACTTCCCTTGCTTCCTCATTAAAAACAAAAACTATCCATTAGGTGAAAAAAAACAGTTGCAACCCTTACAATTATCCATTACTTCTGCCACTCGACGGCACTTACTAATGCATTAAGCTCTGCAATATAGAAATTCTGTAACGTAGAATACAGAGAGCACAGTTCTGCTCTCAGGTCACATCAAGCCACTGATGTCTGGGATGATGGCAGAAATAAGGCTCACTGCATAAACACGGCACACGGGACACATTGAGGAATAGTACTGAATACTTAAAAGCATAGAACTAGAACTTAAAAACTAGAACCATATACGTGGCCTGTCACATTTAGCTACATTTGTTCTGATATGTATACTTTTTTGTTTGATTATGATATGATTTGGAACCCTATATTGAAACAAAGTAGAGTTTGTGTTTTTGTTTTGTTTGTTGTAATGTCTTCTACATTTAATTTATTATTAGGGTTTTATAACATTTTTATGGGCCAATACCACTAATTTCCCCAACAAAAATGTCTCATAACATCCACCCTTGTCGCCAATGTGCCCGCCTGACTCTTATCGAATTGAGTGAACCCACACACCAATCGCAGCCAGCTGGGCTAAGTAGGGGAGAAAATAACTGAAGGAGGCAAGAAGAACCTCTACAGCTGGCAGCTCTGTCAGAGCTGGGGGAATTGTTAAGTTCTGTTTGGTTCCTGTTTAGTTTCTGAGCTTTTATTGCTATTTTAATCTTTAGTTTTTTTTTTTTTAATGAATAGCTTTCACACATGCACTGGACATGTTTTGCAGTCACACATGCCAGCTGATTGTTTCCCAAGTCTTTGGTTTGCTTCACCTTACAACAGGCTGCAATATGTACACATAACTGGGTAAATATAACTGCGTTCATGTGTAATGCATTTACTGAAAGCTCTTGGTGAGCATAGCCAATACTGTACGTAGCTGAAAATTCTTATCAATGTTAAAACAACATTGATTTTGAACTATAAAGATATTATGTTTATTTTTCCAGTTTTATTATTGGTCGACAATAACTAAATAAAGTTTCCAGAAATCCTGAAAATAGACTGAAGTTGTTGCATATGTGGAAAACTTCACAACATGGTGTGTGTGTGTATATGTATGTGTGTATATATATGTATACATACATACACACACACACGCAGGGAATATTTCACTTTAAAAATGAGGGGAAAAATGGCTTGGTCTTTGATGTTTTCTCCCAGCAAACACTCTGCGGTTCTGTTTTTGCAGTATTTACACATTTTGCACCATCTGTATAAAAGCGATACTTCTCTTTAGTACAATGCGCTGGGAATGGAAGTGCTGTTTTATATAATCCCTGGATCCCTCCAACTCTCACATCATACCATGCAAATTTGGTGCAGTTTGAAGGGATTCCAGCTCCTACCATATGTCTGAGCGGTGTAAGAACAACAATCTATTATGCATGCATTGCACCGGGCTTATGGTAATAAGGTATTAAATTAGTGGTGTATGTTATTACAGTACTCCTCTGTATCATTTCTGCATGAGAAATGTTCATAAATGTCAAATTTTGCACAGAAAGGATTGAAAAATGGAGATATGCTATTTTAATGACTTAGACTTTTTAATGTGTGTGGCTTATACTTCTGAGATTCCTCTCTTTATTTTTATGGCACCTGTCATGATGCTTTGAACATGGTGATTGCTGTACTGGTGTTTAAACTGATCACTGCCTGGATGTGTATTTCTGGTAATAAATGGCTACTTAGAATATGTCTCCATTTGTAAATATTCAATCCAGGGTATACTAATCAAATTACCAGTTCATGTAGCATTTCCTATTACATGGTAGTTTGAAATTAATTAATTTTTTTGACATTTCTTTTATATGAGGGATAATTTGTGCAGTTTAATTGACAGATTTTTCTCTATACATTTTTATTAAAATTCTCTCTCTATAATTATAGATAAATGATTATGATGTCTCAATATAAGGATAATACAAGCCTCGTTATTTTATGTGTCAAGTCTCCTTAAATGTAATATAAAAATTTATAGGGGGCAGCTACTTCCAATCAGTTATACGTTTTCCACAGGTATAGTGTCACCTAAAAGTTTGTCATCTTGGCTAATTATATATTAATTAGAAACCAATTAATGAATTTCCTGTGCAAAAACCTTATAATTGCATATTTTACTTCCAGTGGTGTCCAGTGAACTGAAAACAGGATGAAAGTTTCTTTGTTTGCTGCACTTTAGCAAAACATAGCAGAACATTAATTTTGATATACGTCAAATATAAATATGATTTTTTTGTGCCTTTTGATTCTGTATGCAGCGTAAATATTGCAGAGAGATAGGCAGTACCTTTATACACACCCAGACAGAAGCGTTCTAACTGGGTCTGATTTTCTGTGTTATTTTTAGAGAAAGGCAGAGTACAGTATTCACTTTAGAACAAAAGGAATAAAAGAAAAAAAAAACATTCCAGAGCTCTATTGTCTGTCCAATGATCTGACAATATAGCTCCACTGAGACTTGTTTAGCTGTTGTGTGTCTAACTAAAGTCACTATCAAATATTATGGCAATTCGTCAATTGGACCAGCATTAAAATGTGAGCATTTGGTAACACCGACAGGCGTGTTGACTAAGGACATCTCCTGGGGCAATTTTACTCAGAGATTTGTGAAATAATCAGACAGAAAACACAAAAATTTCCGATGCCAAACATGATTCGTTCTACTCTGGCATAGTTGTGGCTGACTCTTTTCAGGGGATAAATGGTTAGATTATCACTGTAATTGAGTATGCTATGACCTCATCTGCCTTTGCTGTCAAGGGAGAAAGTTTGGAGAAAACAACTTCAGACCAAAAATGACCATCCTGCCTTTTACACCTGAAAACTGTTAAATTGCGAAACATGTGGTAATGACAGTATAGAGAACTGCAATTTACTAGGTATATAAACGAAACCAAGTGAGAACTAAAATTTAATATATGTTATTAAATGCATAAGGTTAGAAGTTGATAGGAACAAGTATTGCTGCTTTAAAATGTGGAAATTAGCCTTTTTATTTGCGTGAGACCAAATAAATTCACACCTTCTCCAAGCCAATGAGCCGCGCTTTCAATTTCTCAACAATGAGGTTTCTAAGGCAGCCTTTTGCCTGGACATCTGGTACAATCAGGTTGCTGTGCAGAGAGGAGAAAATCAACATCTATGCAAAACAAACGCTCACTTTTATTCAAGCCACACTTCCCCCCTCTTTCAACCTAGACAATCAATACCAGGGTCAATGAGTAGTAAAAATATACATGGTGAGTTTATTTTTGAATGAAGTTGATGTATACTATATATCGAAATATATGCTTGTGTATTACACTGTGTTCTTACTTACTATATGGTATAATTGTATAATATAGTAGATAGAAATTCTGGGACCCCTGACAAAATGTCACCTTGGCCCCCCTGAACTATTACAATTACTTTTCATATACGGGGGCCCCTGTAAAGTGCTGGGGCCATCCATGCCCCCCTGATGCCCCCAAATACACCATTTATTGTATTCCTGCTCTCCCAGAAACAAATGACACCTCTGAGGCTACTGACCAATCAGCTTGTTATAAAATGCAACATAATGGCCTGTGTATGTGAGCTATGTTAGCTTGAACAGCATTTACATATTGTCACTAATAAATGGAGAGGATAGAGGAGGGGGCTGGTGATGAGAGAGAGTAGGAGAGGTCTACTCTAACAACATTACAAATGTGATAAGATGGTTCCCTGGATGCTGACGGGACAGAGTGGGAGAGGTGTACTCTAACAGAACATTATACATGCGATAAGGTGGTTCCCTGGTTCACAGTGAATTGCATTTCAAGGAAAATAATCATTGTCATTATGTTTAATTCCTTTCTATTTGCGCTGATTAAAACCTAACATTAATGATGTTTTCATTTGTTCACTGACTAATTAATGCTCACACCTTGCCAAGAATCATTTCCTTTCCCTGCTAATTCTAATTTGGGCAATTAATCATGCAAAAAGTAATTAGCGTTATAAAATGTGAAGCAAAGCCACTTATGTTCCCCAGGGACCGCAGCTTTGTTTCCAGATGCAAATAATAAGGTGCTTCGTCAGGGCTGGATTTGGCATGACGCTGCAGCATATGATAGTTTAAACTATTGATTCCCGTCCACGTATTTGCAACACCTGCTATCAGAATTATTATTACATATTATAAGCTTTCAGTACATATTAAAATATGTATTGATAATTTGTTATACATAGTCGCAGACATCGAAAAATCCAAAAGCCATCTTTTGTTGGGCTTGTAGATATACCTTAGGGCTTCTAAAGATAATATATAGTCCATCTTTTCCCCAGTGGTACTCAATGTAGAGTTATCCGAAGAAACGAAATCTGCAGTGTATTAATTAAATGTCCTTTAGAGTTAATATCAGGTGAGTAAGAACTGAAGATTAATCTGAAAAGCACACCAAAAGGTATATTTTATTTATTTTTCATGCTTTATTCTTTTAATATTCAAAGCATGATGTGAATGATATAAGCAGTCATGTTTCATCACAAATCTTTCCCACTTTTACAGTGCGTCATTTGAATTAATTTTTATAATACATAATATGTTGCTTTCATGACAAATGTCAATGGCAAATGTCATAAGGCCTCACTGATATCATTGTAAGTAGTTTAAGAAAAAAACATTACTGAAGAATAGATAATAGATAATAGACAGTGCATATAACAGACATTACTATTAATGTTAATGCAGCTATTTGGAAATAATCAAGAAAGCTTTATACAGTAAAACAATCCAAAATGTATGTTTTTAACAGCTCCAATATTCTATTCTGGTAGCCAATAACTGGTTTGTTTACAGCCCCCATCTGTGTAAGCAGGATTTTTTAACCTTTCTCATTGTCTGTTATATCCTGTGGCTGTGCTTGTGTCATGTTTTTGACCACCCATAAAGATAACTGGCTGCAACACATCACATGGCATTTCCTAGTACTGTAACTAACTTTTACACATTGAAGCTAAACGTAGCAGGAGGTGAGAAAAAGAACATTATTATTGTTCCTTTTATATCCTTTAATGTGTGATTGTTACATTTCAGTGGGATGGAAACTCCATCTGGTCTAGACCACAAGTCACTCCCCGCCCTGTCCCCGAATCGAGTGCACTGGCTCATCCCAGCAGGCAATGTGAAACCTATTCTAGGCCATAACACGTTATCTACATCAGTTATGTCAGAGTCAGACAAATATGCATCAGCTGGGGTTAAACCATTGAGACCTGGATGAGAGATGAAAACCACAGGCACATTTATCATTTGAAGCTGAACCAACCAGATGCAGTCACAGAGAGTTTAGTCATATTAACCAATGGGAAGACTTGGACGAACCTCATTTTTCTCAAGATATTCAACTGAGTGGGGTGCCCAGACTATCATTTTTGTATAGTAATAGGTTTGGCTGCGTGATCCCACTAGAATGAGAGTTGTTTTTTTTCCCTGTATCTTTCTATCTGCAACTTTGGTGTCAAAGTTTAGACTTAAGTAGGTTTCATGTTGTTCATGACTAAGGAATGAAAATGAGTCAACTTTGATAGTGAGCTATCCATCCATCCATCTTCCAACCCGCTTTTTCCCTATCGGGGTCGCCCGGAGCCTATCGGAAGCTACGGGCACGAGGCAGGGAACAACCCAGGATGGGGGGGCAGCCCATCGCTGAGCACACTCACACACACCTACGGGCAATTTAGGAACTCCACTTAACCTCAGCATGTTTTTGGACTGTGGGGGGAAACCAGAGTACCCGGAGGAAACCCCATAACGGCACGGGGAGAACATGCAAACTCCACACACATGGAACTGGGCAGGATACGAAACCCGGTCCCAGAGGTGTGAGGCGACAGTGCTAACCACCACGCCACCATGCCCCGGATCGTGAGCTAAGTATGTCAAATTGCATTCCATTATATAACTCAAAACTAATGAAAAACAGCTGCCCTGTCACTATTTGAACATTTTTGTGACATTATTTTCTGAACACATCTGCCTTAGTAATTATCAAGGCATTTATTTTTTTATACAATACATAAAATAATACACCAAACTGGTGTTAGAAAAGCCTTATGGCAATTATGCTATATCCTTGACGCGTCATAAGAACTGATCCAACTGTTACAGAGGTTTGTATTCTTACTATAACTTCTGATTTCCAACCATCCATCTTTCTAGCCACAGGGCCCTTACACTCATTTGCTGTGGGCAATTTAGAGGAACGGGTTTGACTAGCCACTTGTGTTTGGAGGAGCAAACCCATGAAAAATGGGGAGAGTGTAGTATGTAGCTGAATTCAAGCTGCCAGCCCGGGAGGTGTGAGACGGCACTGCTAGCCACCCGACTTCCAGACAAGGACATTAAATCATAGGTTAGCACTCCTCTAGATTACATTTTCCACCAATACTTGTACCTCTGGCTATGTAAAATTACCCTGTAAGGTTTACGTTACTGTCAATATTTTACACGTGCAGTACACTGTGGTCAGTTCTCTGATACTGGTGTCTCTTAGAGTAGTATTTCCCAACCCAGTCCTCGGGGAACACCAGACGGTCCACGTTTTTGCTCCCTCCCAGCTCGCAGCAAATCAGGAACAGTGAATACCTGAGGACTGGGTTGGGAAACACTGTCTTAGAGTGTTAAAAAGACTCACTTAGTATGGTATACCTTACTGAAATTGTGCACTGTTCTACATCTGCTCGCCAAACTATCACTAAAGAAGTTGCTTAGTAAGAAAAATTGCTTTACTGTCTTAACATAAGAGAATGTCTAACAATGGCTTCATTGACTACAGAGGACTATTCGAGCGTGTTTTTTGGGGGGAAATATATTAGAGTTATATGTTAATGAATGTGCAATATAGACTCTTACCAACCTCATGAACCAAAGTTTTGATATACTGTGACTTTGGCACATTAGAAATGCGTGTGGATTCCAGGGGCTTTGGAAATAGGGGGAATGCAGTTGCCCATAAGAGTGCATGTGTGAGTGAATGGTGCCCTGCTTTGGGTTGGCACCCCATCCTGGATTACTCCCTTACTTGTACCAGTAGCCTGTGGGCTCTAGACCCCCCTGTAACATCTTTTCTTTATTATTTAAAAATGATTTTAAAATCTTTCTTACATTGCATCCTTTCATTATGTGTTGCATGTGTGCCCAGTGCAATGTCACAATATACATCGAACCCCGCCCCCCGCAACACTTGAATTATTACACTGTGTGCAGAATTTTCAGACAATTGTGGGTTTCTATCTTCTCTTCTGAACAATATTTTCAGTCCAGATGAATCTCTAATTAAGAATGAGCTGTTTAAAAACAGTATGTTAAGCATTTGGTCTGAGTACTTTCTGTTAGGAGAATAGATTCTTTCCAGGGCAAAATTATTAAGCAAATTATTATTGCTATTAAATGGGCCAAAAAGGGACCTTGCAGAGAGCAGAAAGAGCAAATTTATAAAGTGCCAGACTGAGGGGTGCAAAACAATCGACATTGTTAAACCTTTAAAACATGATTACCGTACAATTGAGAGGACGGAAGAAGCACGTAGAGCGAAGAAGACACAAATTAACTGGAAATGATTTGTGTCAAATTAAAGGGGAGACTTCCAGAAATCCTTTAGAATCAAGTGCCACTATTTTTCAAAACTGCAATCTGAATGGAATCTCCAGAAATACTAGGTGCAGTGTGTTACGTGACATTGCTGACATTGCTGAAACACGAACTCAACCAAATAAGGCGCACAAGGTAAAACATCAAAAATAGGCACCGACACATCTCAAGACCAGGTGGATGGGCCCATGGATGGACACCTTCAAGCACCAACAAGGTGGTGGAGGAGAGATGATGTGGATGGCAATTATCAATGATCAACTTGTAGAACCTTTCCGACTTGCACATGGTATAAAAATTAAGATTTACTGCCAATTTCTAGTAGATACTTTCTTCAAACACTGGTACAAGAAGAAGTCAGCAGCTTTCAAAATGGAAATAATATGCATGTACCACAACGCCCCTTCCCATGCATCAAAGCATTCAATAAACTGGCCACCTTGAAAGGTGACTAAATAATGGCCCCATTTATCACCTTAACCCCAACTTAACCCCAAATGAGAACTACTGGGAATAATGCTGAGTTCCAGTTGTACTCGTAACTCGTAAATTACGAGTTCCTGGCCGGAAGTTGCAACTGGAACGGCCCCCGAAGTCGGAATACAAGTCGTGAACTCGGAGGAATTGACGCAACCCTGACTTCAGAATTCAAAATGGCCGCACCCTTTAATCAACAGAAATTGCTGTAGTTTTATGCTACTTATTAGCGCTCGCGTCTTTTGTGGCTCATTAAATCGGTTGTACATACCATATTGTCCAACCACTGCCTGTGGACATGTTGCTAGGGTGTTTTATGCACAAAATACCGTGATATTGGGATTTCTCGCTTAGCCGGATAACCTGTCAGATTTAAGGTACTGTAGTCCCCGGCATCGCTAAATGGCTTCCCGACTTGTGACGTCATTCCCAGCTCCAACTTCCGAGCTCCGAGGTAACTGGAATACAGCATAACTGAAGTGTGACTGATCATTGCATCATCTGGGAGGCGGTCCTAGCTGCCTCAGCTGATATAGGACATGATCACATCAGAAACAACAGGCTCATGATGGTCACTGAGAAGAAAGTTGGCTATACAGGAAAATAAACCTGGACTGTATAGAATGGCGGGCGGCACGGTGGCGCAGTGGGTAGCACTGCCGCCTCACACCTCTGGGACCAGGGTTTGAATCCGGCCCATGTGTGTGGAGTTTGCATGTTCTCCCCGTGCCGTTGTGGGGTTTCCTCCGGGTACTCCGGTTTCCCCCCACAGT
>JAODKL010000107.1:4986937-4999182 GCA_026780765.1 Petrocephalus schoutedeni | reverse complement strand
AACCCCCTCCCCCCCCCCCCCCCCCAAGAGGTCACGATGAACCTTTTAAAGGATGAGTGCTTCCAAAGTTATGTTACGGATTTCTTGGCGTATTGTTAAATACATCTGTGGCTCATTTGCCGAAAACCAGGAGTACATCTATTCGAGTGGCAGAGACTGATAACATGCCGTTGGCTGAGAATGTTTGCCCTGTTCATGTCTCATTTGTTTCTAATGTTTGATCCCGCTGTTGACTGATGCTGTTGTTTTTCAGGTCATCGCCAATACTGGCTAACTAGTACAGCTGTCAAGTTTCGCTCTCTCACGCCTCTTCTCAGTGTTCCAGTATGCCGTAGTGGTTATACTCAGAAAAGTGTGGCGTGATGGAGTTTGCAAGCCACCTCTAACTGCACGAGGAGGATATTTATAGCAAATAGCCTGAATGCATTAGCTACTTTACAAAACAATGTTCATGCCAATTAGTTCCATTATCTTGTTTTGTAACATTTTCCCAGCATGGAAATGCAGAAATTCCTGTGGTAAACTGTATTGACAAATATGCACTGTTTCAGCTAGCGCCAAATTGGCCGACTTGAAAATGATGTTGACTCAACTTGAGGTTGTGTCTACGGTTTGTGCTAGGTCAGAATGAAAGTCACATGTACACAGCCTTAAGAGGAACAACCACAATAGCTACCAGCACATTAATCTACCACATTAATTCCTTTTGTAAGAACATAACACTCCGTTTCAGATCTTACTGCTGTGCAATTTCTGCACGTTGTAATTTTTCTGAATACAATAAAAATAATAAGACAATTCAGGCAAAAATACATTGGCTGAAAATGTGATTTCATAACCTGAAGGTAATAAGGATCATATTCCAGGAGGGGAAACATTTTGATTAAATATCTTGCTAGGTCTGCTTGAGCATACAAGAGACTACTGGCCATTTATAGTATTGTAGTTATAATTGGCTCAAACCAGAGCTGAACTTAAAATACCAAGACAACAGAGTGACTCACATCTTAAAGGAGAAACGCCCTTAACATTTTTTAATGGTGCTTCTGCCAGCAATATACACGTCCCCCTGTTGTTCCAGTAACCGACATGCATCCATTGCGCATATTTGGAGAATTGTTTCATTTTATTGCATAAGAAAGTTACTGTGCTAACAAGGTCCTCTAGGCATTATGGTAAGCCATCTCTTTGATTTGACATGTATGATCTATGGTTTTATTTCACATTCTTTACATTTGAACCATGAGTGAATCTTACGAGTGACCCTTGCGACTGACGGCTAATTTACTGCTGTGCTTACATGGCGTCTGCTCCTGCTGCACCACCAAACAGGCACAGCAGTAATGGAGTCACATTTCTGCTGATGCTACATGCTCACTCTGCTTTTGCTTATTCTTGATTGGAGCAGAATATGAGTGTCTACGGCACAAGGCTGATTGGCCTGTGAGTGCCATTAACACAGGGCTGACGGGCCTATGAGTACCTTTGCTGCATGACCATTGGCCAAGCATCAAGGTTGAGAATTCAGTTTGTCAGTCAAAGCTGTGAATTATCCACTGCCCGAGAATGTAAAGATTTACTTTTGATATGATGTTTTTGGCTGCACACACATTTAAGGCTGTGAATCATGAAATGCTGCCGCATCTTTCTGCGATGCTGTTTTAAATGAACTTGCACTGTTGCATTTAAAAAATAAGTCAATGTAAATCAGTAAACAAGCTGTCATAGCAGCCAGGTACATTAAACAATAGAAAGTAAGATTAAAATACAAGAAAACATTAAAACACTGGAATAGGATATTGGAAGTAGACAAAAGTACAAAAATGCAGGTAGAAAACACACAAATTTGAGTCACAAGGTAAAAACCTGTTCAGTTAACCTAGTCCTGTTTAAGAAATGTTTAAAAATGTATAGCTAAAGCTCACCTAATGGCTGTACACCCCCCTTCTGTTTTTTTTGCCATTTGCCCTTCAGTAATCCTTTTAATAGTGCCTTTGTGGAGAAGGATCTGCCATCTGATGGTCCCTGTCTTTAGTTTTCGTCATGTTTGATGGGTCACTGCCAAGCCGCCTTGTATTCTAGTTACGCCATCGTCAATAAACGGGACTCCAAGCATAATAAATGACTCTCTTTGTTTAAGTATGAGGTGCAGCACAAATTCACATCCTAACACCACCCAACAATGAACACACAAACAGATGAGTTACTAAGTAACACTTTATGCAAACAGACTTAATGATTTATTTAGTACAGCATAAGGCCACAGTACATAATGCTATCAGTAATTCTTAGTCATTCACAGTAAGGAATTGACATTCGTAAACATACATTTTAACTGACAATTATGGTCACGGATTGCACAATGTGCCATAACGTTTTCTGTGTGTGTCTGTGTAATAATAACTAATGAATAGTAAAGGCTGTGACTTCCTTTGTGTAATATATAACATTTTAATTATGCAGGATGTAGACTAATGTAAGTCTACCTGAAGTGAACTCTTGTCAGTGTTTATCAGTTTAGGGCCTCACCTGGGGTTCAGTGAGACCTCTACATGAAATCCCACTGCAGATTTAGAGAAAATTGCAGCCGCATGTGGTCAGATAGCATGTGATCCCGAATACCTCGCCTCTGCTGCCAGGGTAGCCGAGTTGGAGGCAGCATTCAATTTTGGTGTAATCATCAACACCCTCCCTGTCTTCCTTTAGTCCATGAAAAAGAAATTTAACATTAAAGCCTCTGGAAAAGAGAAGAGGCTTTTAAAGCACCTATTACAAAGTGCTTTAGGCCAGATATGCTGGCAAAGGCACTATATAAAAATTAATAAAATGTAATTGAATATTGTCATTTGTGTCTAACCTTCTGAAGGAACATTACAGTGTTTTCAAAATGTGGCTAAAAGACTCAGGATGACAGCTATTCTAGAGGTTCTTGTTTTCCATGCACCAAAGTGATTTTAGTATCAGCTATAAAGAAAACTGCAACGAAGAGGCATTTTTAGAGTTAATTTTTCATTAGCTACTATGAAGAATCAGTAGGTTCATTTAACATGGAACAGACAGGGCTTCGTTTCTTTGGTTTCTGATTATACCGAGGTTGCGGTCAGTTTACGCAGTTTGTCTCCTTGGTCTGTAAGCTTTTTGTGTTTCTTTTCCTTTAGATTGTATGCGTGAGGGATGGGGGTAGGGCAAGGCACATCTTATACAGTAGATATTATTTAAAAAGTGCCTTTAACGCTGCTTTGATTGACATGGTAAGTCGGACTTCAGCACTTCACTATCCATTAAAGGACACACTGTGTCTGAAAACTGCGGTGGGGGCCTTTCAGGTAATAAGTGGCTATAAAGGCAGAGACAACTTTGCGACGAGGCTGACCTCGTAAGCCATCACCGTATTGAAATCACCAACACTCATGTTATTATGCTGTACACACACACGCTAATATATATCTACATTATATGGGTTTATATGTCTTTGTTGTATTGGCTTTGGTTTACCATAGAGTTCTGTTGTGCTCAAATTACTGCCCTAGGGTTGAAGGCTCTATTAGTCCAATTCAAGCAGCAGCAAAGTCATCATCGCATAAAGTCAGACTGAACCAATAGTCCATGTAGAGGAAATAAAGTGTATCTTTTATCAGGTTGCATATATGTTATGATATGCTATACACAGGTTGTCTATCAGAAGACATAGTCATTTATTGGACCGCATGGCTGCTTTATCTATCTGGGACACAGCTCCATCAGTATGAAATTTTGCCAACTAGAAACACTGGATCTGAAATGCACTGAAGTGGAGCTTTTAACAAACTTTTTCATGGGAAATTTTAAGACTACTAATCAAACTACTAATCAAGCCAGTCACGTTCTTTTTAGAGAATATAGGCACCCCCACAAATCTTCTTGATTTTGGTGATTCTCCAGAGCTTCCCAGTTCACAGAGTGGGAGCCAGCCATGCAATAGAGAGCAATACCTCTTGGACCCAGTGCTCACAAGAGTGGGCGTTTCCCAGTTTTGGCAGGGTTCTGAACTCTGTTAGCCAATAGTGAACACATTACTGGTTTCATTGCACCATAAGTATTATCTGTAATTTGCATGTTTCGACAATCAAGACTCCCTCCTGCCCCTTGGGTAATTTCAGTCTGCTTCCAGTTTATTCAGCACAGACGTGGGTAATTCAGGTCCAAGGAGTAAAAATCCAGACCAGGATTTTGTTTCAACCAATTAGTTTCGCGCACTGTGACTGAGACTCTTAATACTCAACTGGTTGGTTGAATCATGGTCTGGATTTTTACCTTCTGGTCAACCTCTATCTTATTTGTTATAATTATTCCTATTTGCACTCTGAATGCTAATCCCTGCCATGCTAAGCTAACAGTGACCGTGCTAGCTAGCATGTCTTCCAGTTCCAGCACCAGCAGCCACTCCCTTTCACCCTCTCCATTCGTTTCCCCCTTAATTCTGTCAGCCACAGGCTTAACATGCGAAGAGGAGACTGCTCTTTGTTCACTTTTCACCCATAGCCCTACAGGTACCCCTCCAACATTACTGTGATGAGAGCCATCTAACCCTCCCGGTGGGGGGTGGGGTGGCTGTAAAGGCAGCTAATGCACTGAAGGGATCAAACGCAGGTTCCCACTGTAATGGCGGACCTCACTTAGACTGGTGAGCTAAAGCCTGTGCCTGTTTGCCATCTATCTTCATCCACTGTCACCGCCTACACTCCAGCCAGTCTCTGTCCCTGCTCGGCCTCTGGATGCGGCCTCTCAGCCCGACAGGTCCTGCAGAGCCACTGAGATACTTAGGAATTTATTACACAAACTACTCATAATAGTGGAGATAGAGCTTATTATTATTAATATTATTATTATTTTTATTATTAAGTACAAGGCATATTTTCCACATTCCAAACAGTATTAAGGTCCTGAAATATAATAGCATTTTTCTAGCTGTATGAAACATTAACTGGATCCTGAATCTCTCACACAATGCAAACATCACTTACAGCGGATCACTAATGCATCCCAAAGTCGATGGAAATGCATTTCTGCCACTGCATTCTAGCACAATAGAATTACTGCTCAAGGTTACTGTAGGCCGATAACAAGAAAACATGAAAGCCTGTGCCTTAGCTAAGGGCAGGAGCATAGTTTGCCGCATTTCAATGCGTATTCTCTCGTTCTCGATGTTAGCAGTAATTAATGTTTACTCCAAATAGCTAAACATTAAAAATATTATATAATACGGAGGAGAAAGTCAGCTGTTGGGTTGGATTATAGTGAGCAAGGCCAGGGGTATATCCTTCATAGCAAAGCACTGGAGATGCAGTTCAAAGGCTGTGCTGCACACTCATAGTACTGTTGACAAGCAAGTATCAATCGCCTCTCGAGAGAAAAGCTGGGAATAGCGATTCCTCTTCTTCTGGATGGTTCTACTTTAATGATAATAGACAGAGACAATAATCACGCTTTATCTTTCAGTGCTGCCAAGAGGCTTTTTAATTTCCGTGCCAACTTTTTGGTCAGTCTAAAAAAATTATAATAACAAAAAAAACTATATCAATAATAAATGAAAAATGTAATGTACTGTGCATACATTCAGAAATTCCTTTTTCACTTTAAGCCAGCCTATAATTAATGAGTGACGGTTGAAGTGCTTAAATTCCAAGTCTACATAGGGAAATATCAGTATTATTTAGAATTTAAGTGATTTGTTGTACAACAATATAAATTCCACATCTCTCTAAACAAAAATGTATGCAGCCAAAGACATAACTGAATGTATATGTTTGGGAAAATGTTGCAAAACAACTAACCAATTTGAGTTGTGCTACTGAAAATATATTTATTATTGACAAAAGGAACAACTTTTGGGTTTCAAAGATAGGATTGTGTTGTGCCACTTTAGCAAATCGTTTTAGCGGATTTGGATTTCTATTCTTTTGTGGGATCTAGGCAACATGAAAATGCATAAACAGAAATGTTTACCCCCTTACTTGTTTGTCTAGGTCAGATCACATAATTTTTGCTACACAGCCATGCCACGGCTTGCGGCTTCTGATTGAAACTCAACAATGCGCTTGTACTGGCTTCACCAAGTGGTGAATTTGTTTTGGAGTCCCATTGGATCGTATTGTTAGCCTGCTTGTGAGATTAATTTGGTTATGAAGAGTAAACAGATTGGGCTGCTAGCAGAAGACTGAAGACTGAAATGCTACTAAGGACAAAATGCTATTAAGGAGATCCTTCCATGAATATTTGGGTTTGTTATTTAATTACATTTTAGTTTTAGTTTAGTACTTAAAAAGCAGGTCTGAGTAGTAATTTAAAGACTCATTTCAGTTTACTGCACATATTTCAG
Organism: Petrocephalus schoutedeni; assembly: GCA_026780765.1. Taxonomy (NCBI): domain Eukaryota; kingdom Metazoa; phylum Chordata; class Actinopteri; order Osteoglossiformes; family Mormyridae; genus Petrocephalus; species Petrocephalus schoutedeni. The sequence continues at coordinate 4,992,824 of JAODKL010000107.1, read as the reverse complement.
TAATACATGAAGCAATCTAGAAATCAATGATTAAATCAATAATTTTGAATTAGAATTCAGCTGCTTCATTTTAACTTTCGTTTGGGCAAACGTTATCTTCAAATAACGTTGATGTGAATTATTATAACAGCAAGGTGGACTACTGTGGTGGGAAATCTCTGTTTCGTATTGGGCCTTACAATATAAACTCAACTCTGTTTTCAATACCACCGAATATGATAATGGAGCTCATTAAGCAAGCATTTACTGGTAATGGATGGCCGGGTGGAAAACAAAGTACATTATGGTAGCTGTGTTGAATTCAGATTGAATAAACACCATTAAGTTATGTCTTCACACAGCTTCCATTTTTAAAGCTATTTCAGCGTGAAATAAAAATACTAAAATAATGTATACTAGTCATTCTTTGCAGATGTTAAAAATGCAGTTTTACGTGACCTATAAACATTTAATTTGGAAATGTGATATAAATGTAATGCTTACTGCTTGATGGGAACCTTTATTAATCTTTATAAAATTTTTAAAAAATTTGCACTGCATTAGATGAATAGATGACTCTGATGACTGTGTTTCTCATATTATAAAGGTATCAGACCTTTAGGTCAGGTTAGCCTTCCCAGTTACATAACATCTTCTAATGAAAACTGTTTTCCTGCATTTACTGATGTATAGCTTTTCTGATTTCAATTTAGTATGCATAAAAGTAGAAAGTATAATGTCTTGTTTGTTTACAGGTTTAAATTAACAGTGCATGACACTGCACCCTTATACATGCCTATATACAGGTTACACAGACATTAAATATTTTGTTGTATAATATAATAAGTAGGACAAAGGAACAGAGAAAACACAGGAACCCTGCCTGTTTATTAACTTGATTGTCTGCATATGCACAAAAGAAAAATCTATATTGTAAAGCTGTTGATAAAGATTATGTATTCGTTTGTTTATTTATTTACACCTATGCACGTTATGCAGAATGCAGTATGAAACTGCAGTGCCAAACGAAAGTACAGTGCATTCCTCATAAGCGGAGGGGGGGATGTCTCTTTAAATCTGAGCCCTCATTGTATATTAGTGTTTCCTTAACTTCCTCTGAGTCATCTGCTCTGTAGGAAAACACTTCACAGCTGTACCTGGTTTTGTTTAAAGCAAACATTTGAGAGTGTCTTAATGCGGGGAGAGAGAACAAAGACAGGAATCTGCCACAATGTTCGGCTTTACTTTTAAATTCCTGTGCACATACTTAATTTGCTCTGCCATTTAATGGAGAAGTGTAGCTAAAATGAGGTTATATAACCTTTGCTTATTAAACCTTGTCATGGGGACCGAGTGCGTTATGTAACTTCACTAAATGGTAAGCATCTGTAAATCTTCTTTGTATTTATATTATAAAAGAAACCTTTTCATCCATACTAATAAACCTTTCAAAAAAAACTCCCATCATAAATCTGTCACCCATAGAGGAGACATGACAATATATGTAAGACTTTCTATAAAACATTATAAGTATTAAAACGTAAGGATAAAGGATGGCTGGTAGAAAAGACGTAAAGTGTCTTGAAATTCGTAATCACTCGAATCCTGATTGGACAACCACATTACTCTGTAATCCTTAGTCTCCTTGCCATCGTTGAACAGTGAAACACACTGAAAATGTACACTCAGCTTTCCTGTTATATTCTTTAAGTTTAAGAATTTGGTAACAGTTTATATTAATTGCACCTTCATGATGCATTCATTAATAATTCATAGAACATTCATAAGCAGCATGTAAGTATACCTTAACATCCTAACAAACCTTACCAGCCTTTATACATATCAGTAACAAACATTATATGATTATATTGTTTGTTATTGTTATACAATGTTTGTTATTAATGTAAAGTAAAGCTGTTAAGGTATGTTATGATGTTAAGGTATACTTGCATGCTGCTTATGAATGTTCTATGAATGCATTGTAAATGCATTATGAAGGTGCCCTGAATGTTCTATGAATGCACAATTAATGCATTATGAAGGTGCAGTCAATGGTAAAGAATAATAAGTGAATCTTCCCTGGTACTGATAGCTTTTTGGTGGCTAAACTGGACCTCACTCTGCCCTATGGGCCTAACGAAAATACTCCATCCACTGGAAAGCCTATTTAGTCGCTAGTTTATTGGCACAGAGGTAGGCTTCCTTTAAGTATAGAGTAGTCTTCTGTGGCGACTTCAGGGTTATGAGCCATGGTTAAGCATGATTTCCAATGGAATCTTATCCATTAAGGGGCTTCCTGACTGCACTGGGTGGCTCGGGTCACATGGTACGTTATGAGATATTGGTGTCATGGTGGTCACTGAGCTGCTCTCCACCCTCATAGGTTTCTGGCTCAAGCGCTATGGCCAAGTGTGGGTTTTCCCCTCAGCACAGAAGCCATTTCCTTGTTATTCATTCCACAGCGACATTTTAATATAGTGATGGAGTTGAATTGGACTTGCCATACATTATGGTATCAGAAACCAATGTTTCTCAGATATTTTCAAGGCAGAATAAGATTAAACGCCTTGTTTTTATATATCTCAAATTGAGTTGGTCTTCAGTCCAATCTGAAATATTTCACTTAATTAGATTTCATTCCGAAGGGACTCTATCAAATTTATCCGAATATAATTCCAGATATCACTGTCTTTTTTTGTGAAACCATGTTTTTCCCCAAAACTGTTGCAATCATGTCAGCTCAAAAGAAAATATAATGAATAGGATGTCCACAAACGTCATTCATAACAAAGTCAGAGTCTTTGATCCTCAAATGTTCTTAAGCAGCGCTTTGGGTTATGCCAACAGAAATGTGTAATTTGAAAAATGAATTTTATTTTATTACACTTCTCATTTTGTTATAGTCAACAAAAAAAAAAAAAAAAACTCTAGACTGAAACATAATAGCAGAACCAAGGACATAAAATGGACTGGGGAATATCAGAGCAGATGTGTAATGGGAAAAAAGCATACATCTGTGAATCAATTTTTGCTCTTTTCTTATTGCCAGAGTAATACTCTTGATTTGGTTTGTAAAGCAAAACATGAAGGGTAATTATTGGTTTTCTTGTACTATTAATCGCTGGTTCTTCCAAAGCAATCACTGGTTTTCTCGCTGATCCGAAGCTTGAACATTAAGCCCTGCTAAACACAAAGCCCATGCAGAAAAATGGACAGCGTGGCACTGCACTCATTTACCCACACTGCGGCGTGAAGTTAGGAGCGGCAGACAATGGAGTCGCCAAATCGGGTTACGCGTGCTGTTAATGAACATAAAAACGCCTTTGATGTTTGAATTATGAGCTTTGAAAAGCACAACTTTAATATGTATCCCTATAAAACTGAAATATATGAGCTTTAATGAGGATTTATATGGTTTTAACCGAAACCTGAAACATAAGGGATTTGGCAAGATATTTATTTTTAACTTTCGGTGCAATTTGCTGTTTTATTTGTACTGTTCAATTGGTTATTGTTGGCATTTTACCATTTGTTAAGAATTTCATCTGCTGTATTCAGTCATTATTGCAATAAACAAAATAGGAATAATTAGGTTGGACCCAAAACATGAATCGTCATCTGACTGTGCAGTGTTTAGTAGAAAGGGGATAATTGAGTATTTATGCCTTGTGTGAATTTTCTGCTGTACGGGGGGAAAAAGCTGACATCAGTAGCTGGAGACAGCTCTTTGCTGAAGCGACGGTGAGTCTAGCACAGAGACAGTTAATAAAATAACAGGGAGTGTTTCTCTCTAGGCCGCCTTCAGCTGTCTTTCCTGTTTTGTTTCACTCATTGAAAAGGTTCTCCCCAAGAGCTCCTTGTTTTGCTAGACCATTGGAAAAGTCCCTTGCTGCTTAGTTTAAGGGCATGATTTATTGTTTTTGTTTTGAACATGCTTATTCGCCCTTGCCCCCCACCCCGTGGTTTCATAATTAACAGTATTATTTTCACAACAAAAACACGTTTCCTTACTCAAAGCTTAGGACTATAATTAAATAGAGTTATCCAGTGCAGGGCTGCAGGAGAGGACCTGGGTCCCTGGATGGGATGTCATATAGTGCTTATATACTTTGATTTAAATTTAATCCAGAGGATCTTTTTATACTAGATCACACACAAAAAAGCAAATATTACACATTTATAGAATAAAGTTAAAGTTAAGCTAAAACCACTCAGCTAAGAATATTTATATTCATTTTTCTAAAAGCTATTTAAAAATGCACCATACAGTACATTACTTGGAGGTTTTCCATAGATAGAAACACAATGTCAGGATTTTTGATGTCAGCAGATTCTTCGGTGTTTGTACAGACGCACCATACGTTTTCAACAACAAAATAAAATTTTCAAAAAAGTTGTATAGTAATTGCATGCTGCCATGGATTACAGACATTTAGGCTTTGAAAGATAGTGGCTGTGGGGAGATTAAGTTTAGAGAGGTTTCCATTATTGCCAGGAGCCCGGCTCTGCCTAATGGTGTCAGATGAAACTGAAGATGTCTACGGGTTTCTGGGATATGGCACAGATATTAATTCACTAACTGCTTAGAGACCTCTATGGTTTCCTACTGGAAAGATCAAATGAAATGAAAAGAGGGGCAGCGTGCAGGTGCAGTGGAGCACGGTGACGAAATCACAATGTTATCAAATTTTATGCCATGTGTCATTTTTAATGCGTGAGGAAATAATAACTTTATATCATTTTAATGAGCGAGAATCGTAGACTTTGAAACAAATACTCAACATTCTAAGCAAAAGTCACCCACACATATGTTTTCCTGGTATGTCTGCTTATGTCGACAGCCTTGACGTATCAGCTTGACTGCAAGCACATTATTAACATGGAATAAGCCCAGGATAATCCCAGAATAGGACATCGCAGCTCTGTAGGTAAACATGGGCCCCTGTTTCAATTGTTTTTTTCCACTTTGTGTCCTCTTCCTTTCTGATGAAGGTCAAAGTCACAGCGCGTCAAGGCCTGTTATTCTATGTTATTCTATAATCCAATTTTTATCGTAGCTGATGAAGCTGTGAAAGGATATAAATGCAGTCATTTTCACAGCTGTATTGCTCGCCTTTTATATATATATATATATATATATATACCAGGATGCAGATTTTTTTTCTCTCCTAATTTGCCATCCCACGGTAAATGAGATGTGGTTGATCTTTATCTGGAGAGAAAGACACCATTATCCCTGGCAGCTGTCCAGTAGCTGCGGGTAAACACAGGAATACAAAGGACATGGACATAGAGGAAAGTGCCTGCAGCAACATTCAAAACATGCATTTAATACAAATCATGTCCTCACGGCTGACTTCTGTCTGAAAGTACACTTCCTCTACATGAGAAGTGAATCAAGGCTCATACGCAACTATACAGAGGTCCATAGGACTTAGTTTACCATTGTTCTGGCCAGAGGAGGGAGATTTTTGAGGGAAAACATTTTTTTTTGTTTCTTCTTTCAACTTTGCAACCAAGGTTATAATCAGTTTCATGTTTAACTCACAACCTTAATGCCCAAAGGTCGGGAAGAAACATCACATCATCAAACATTAAAGCGACAGGCTTACATATTCGGCCTCTAGAGTTTAGTATTTGGTGGAAACACCTCTGGCAGAAGTCCCAGCTTCACATCTTTTGGGTACGTCCGTACCAAATTGGCTCGGTGACTTGGAGCAAGTTCGGCTCCCCATTCTTGGCAGATTTGCTAAAGCGCTCGCGAGTGACTGGCTGGGGATTGGTCATGGCAGTTGCAGAAGTGTTTAAGTCTTCCTGTAGATTCAAGTCAGTAGTGTCAAAGTTGTGTGCAGGGCTGTGTCATCCCCCCAAACCCCTGGCCCCGCCACCCCCACCCAAACCCCCCCCA
>JAODKL010000107.1:4958626-4976944 GCA_026780765.1 Petrocephalus schoutedeni | reverse complement strand
ATATATTATATAATAATAACCAATCAGATTGTAGAGAAGGCGGGTCCAAGCAACTGGAGGAGGCCTGAAATCTGACACAAGACCTAATTGGTTTTTCATATCATTTTTTGTTCTGCCCTTAGAACATGTTTGTGTAAGTAAAACTCCCATGAGTAAAATCATAAGAAGATTGTATTTAAAAGAATAATGATACTTTATTGATCCCTGCAAGCAAACAGTTGCCTTCCCTATTTTGGTCTCCATGAGACAATCCGACAAGAACAAGCTTAGGGGTCACAGTGCAGGGTCAGCCAGCATGTGGCACCCTAGGGCTGGGACCTTTGCTCACGGGCTCAATGGTGGCATCTGTCTGTCAGCCCCGGGATTTAAACCCATGACCTTCCGATCATAGGCATAATTCCAGGCTATCTGAGCTGCAGCAGTTTTCCCACATGTGTAAGGTTCGCAGGCCCAAAAGTTAAACTGGTCATTTTTCAGTACTCTGTGTTACATTTTGCATGCGATTAACCACATCAGCAGTAGTACAGACACTCATACAGTTGCAAATTCAATAAGAATATTCCAGATGGGCTGAGATGTGATTACATGTTCCCCAGGGCTGACGGGCGATGAAAGTTTCTTCAAGCCAGAACTGTTTCTGCTCAACATCCTCTCTGCATCCGCTGTGCCAGATTTTGCCATTGTTCTTTAGAAGCAGAATCTTCAGATAATAACCATGGCATTCCAAACCACTCCTACATACTGACACATGCTTGTCTGAACACAGAAAGAGGCTTGTGGACTATGTGTTCAGTTTATAAATGTGCCTTTGGTGCAGGCTGCAGTAAATTCAGGTGTCAATAATTCAGTACCTCCAGCAGAGACATACAGTATCCAACAGCTTTAAAACAACCTGCCTCTGTCATTAGAAAATCCCACAATTATTGAAATAAAATGCTGGATCAGCACTGTCGGGAAAATCCCTCTGGAATGTGCGAATTCATTATATTGTTGACACATAATCCATGACAGATCGTAACAGATTTAGGCGTCCTTGTGATCAGCTTAATGTACCCCGTTCCTTCCCAGCTAGCACTTCTGTAACGTAACGTACGAATGCACTCACATCGCTTACGACTAACGTCATATCAACCACCCGTATCAGGTCTAAACTCTACAATCATGTTTGAAAATAAATGCACTTAAATTACGCAAATTACTTATTACCGTTTAAATTAAAGCCAAATTTTTTTCCTAATGAGTGGATTAAATGATAAACTGGAAAGACTCTCCTCTCTATAAAGTACTTTTACTAATGACATTTCATACAAAAAATTGACTCTTTAAAATGTTTAAAATCTTAGTGCAAATGCTATGCTATTAACTGAAATTAAAGTATTTCATAGTTACATATTTTTTTTTGTCCTTGTTCCTAAGTTCTGGCATAACAGATGTTGCAAAATAATAACAAGAAAAAGATCCATCCATTCATAACCACTGCAATTGGTTAGCGTATTCGGCTAACCCCACCCAGGGATGAATTCTTTACTAACTGGATTTTGTTGTACTTGTACAATGACAATAAAGTTGAATCTAAACTAAATGACTCAATTACTCTTCAGGAAAAAGAGTGCTTACAGACCTCAAACTTATGAAGTTACATTGATCATTGCCACAAAAGTCCAGAAGGAATGCCCATAGTGAGTGAAGTATCACGTAGTCGTTATCATATGAAGAACCTACCCTCTTGTATTGAAATGGACTCTCAAACGATTCTCAGTGCTTCCGAAGGTGCAGACGGTGAGCTGTGACACTATAGGTAATATAGCTTTGTCCATCCAGCCAGACTCGTTCTCAAGAAGTCTCTGCAAGGCAGACGGTACACTCAGAGACTGCATTGGGACCACAAACATGACAGACCACAGCGTGAGACTCAGGCCTTAGCTGTCAGCCTAGACCAGCGAGGGAGAGAGGCCACTGTCTCTCCACTGACACCGAGCCACCTGTCCGGAAAGCTCAAACGTGGGCACAGACGAAACTGCACTGATGAAGATATTCAGGGCTGATGTGTAGACAAAAATATCCAATAAACAGTGTAAAACACAAAGGAAATTCTTCAGTGCATTTTAATTGTTGCAAAATGTTATATCAGAGATCCAACATATATAATATTATTTTACAATTATAGTAGATGGCATTCTATTATAAGACACATGGTCAAATCAGCTGAAAGACCCTGGGAGTGTTATTAAAACCGGTCATTTTGTTTTGTATTTGTCCTTTGTAGGGTGGTAACTAATCTATCTATCTGGTGGAATAGCATTTTTTAAAACTTAAAATGAAACAGCAGGAACATTCTTCATTGATAGTATTGATTTTTTTTAGAAAGTTTTTAATATTTCGTAATTTTCTTCATATTTTCTCTGGGTGTGCCTAATGGATGGGCTCTCTCCTGATCCAGGGATAATTTTGTGGCTGACTTATTTAGCTGTTAGTCAATGAACTGAACTGTCTCTAAACTAACAAAAGGCGCATTCAGTGAATGTACACCATTTTGCACAGTAGAGGAAGCCATGAACTTTCTCCAGCATTTGAAGAAAAGGAACAGTGATAAACAGAATTAAATGAGTATTGCGGAAAGAAGGTTGCTTTGTGATCTGAACTTGGAAAACTGCTTCTGTACTGTAGCTTTTAAGAAGCAGACCAACCAAACTTAGCAGCAGAGTGGTGTTAATGTGTCGCAAAGCAATCGGCCAGAAATGAAACACTCAGCATTAAGAAAAAAATGTCAGAATAATATGATATGTCTGTAAAAGGCTTCTTGTGTTTGTGCCAATACCCCTATACTGACAATGGAGTTTTGTGTGAAGACATTTTATAGCATTTGTGTTTTATTACACTCTCATGTTAAAAGGGCCGCTATTTTTATTTTCCATTTTTGTCTTTAATATTCCTATTTTTCCAGCTGTCGCTTTTTTTTATTCCAACAATAAAAAGAAAAGTGTTTTTGTTCTCCTAATTGCCAAAAAGGTTCAGTAATTAAAGGATAATAAAGCTTTAGCAGTAATTAGTTTCTGTTGTTTGGTGGTAGTCCATCAATTGTTCTCTAATAACGCTGATCATTAGTATTCAGCGGGCAGTTTTTTTTTCTTCCAGCACTGAGGGATGCTGGGATTGAAGCACTACAGAGCCACTACACATTCCATTCCCATGAAGCCGTGGCATCTAGCCACCTATTAACCCTGCGCTGTCTCGCTGTGCCACCACAGCTCCAGCTAACAGTCCCAGCCCATCTCCGCAGGCCCACGGAGAGACTCATCTGTGACTTATATTTAACAAGTTCACGCTCCGGGATGATTCTTCCACGCTGGGTAATAACCGCCTTGATAGAAGCCTGGTCCTAGGGGCAACAAGCTGCACACTGTGATGACAATTCACTCCTGTAGATACTGGGGGTTCCTGTACTCCCAGAGAGGGCGAAGCCACTAACCATTCAACTGAGATGCCTCTTTTTTTCCCTTTTCAGGGAGTGTATTCCAAGGCCACAGCTGTGATACTCTCACTTCTCCCTCTCTCTCATATTGTTCTATTCACTGGCAGATTGGGTAATGTTTTGGCATGCTTAGCTGTTAGCTTACAAGTTGCCATACGAATCCTTACATTCCACAGGAACTAAATGAAAATATAAAGATATATTAGCCAAGTCTCAATAGGAATAGGACTGCTGTCATTTCAAAACACATATATAATGGTACCAAAGTGCAAATTAATACAGCTAATTTGCACTGAGACTACATGCCATTTAATGTAACTAAATCTTAGAAACGTTTAAAAAATAAAAAATAAAACTTTCTTTTGCAGAAAACCATTTTTTGCAAATGAACAATTTTAAAGAGGTTTGCCTTTTGTTCAATGTTGTTTGTTCATTACAACACTGATGGATGGACGGATTTATGGATGGATGATTGGAACATACATTTCTTCTTTTCAAACCTGTACATGTTAATGTCCAGGCTGCTGTGGGGCAGATATGTCCTTCACGCAAGGCAGTAATTATAATGCACTTAGCGCACAGTGATTTGCCTCTCTCTCACACACACACATCGCAGGCTTTAATCCGAAGCAGTCCCCCGAAGCAGAGACGCCCAGCAGATAAAGTCCCACCGTGTCCCCGTCCTGCCGCTCTGCCTGCAGTGTGCTGCAGACCTACCTGCGGTGAACTAATATGCTTTCCGTGAAACCGGCAGCGATCCACCTGCTGTCCCCCGGCCTTCGTGTCAGATCTAGTTTCCCTCAAACTCCCCATTACTGTTGCGAAGCATGTCGATAACGAGACAACAAGCTTTTTAAACGCCGCTCCTGCTTCCTTCTAAACTCGCCGGTTACTCCGCTAACGAGGGCGACGCCTTTATAGGACCGCGGTGCCGTGCTTTTGCGGGTAACATCCGGCTCAGGTGAGTGGTGTTGTAAGGGGTATAAAAGGCAGAATAAGAGATAATATGTGCACCTGGACAGCTGCATATTGCCACTATTCTAGAGGCAGTCTACCCCTTTAACTGGCTATACCGTCATTTTAAGTGATCTCCCCCTACAGGTGCGTCCTTATACACCACACTCCTCGTCAATTACCGCTAATGTACATTTTGTCTCGCTGAATGGGAGGTGATTCAGATCTTGAGTGGATGCAGAGGGGGAAAAAGCCTCGTATTTTCCGCCTTTTTCCCCGGTGCCTGGCAGATTCTAACAAATCAAATAAAAGAAGACATTTTCGGTTTCTCATTTGGATAGTTTATACTGAACTACGCAAAAAAGTGTAATTTACACAAAATATAATCTAATGTACTGGACTACTTTATGCCGATAGTTTTGCTGATATTCATGTATTCATATGAACCATCTTTCCCATGCTGCCCGAAACACTCTTCTGCGTCTCAGATGAACGTGCGGCTGTATAGATTAAGCACTTGCAGTCCGCTGATGTAAAATAAGGCCTTCCCCGATCGGAAAACTGCCCGCGCCTGCTATTTAGAACTGAAAACGCTCACGCACAATGTTATCTTACATTATTTTCTCATATTGCGAGGCAATAATGCATTACTTATTCGACATGGGACTAAGGTTCATAAAGGGGTATCTTGTGCAGCAGCATATAAAAATTAGAGACTCTGTTATTTGTAAAATACTTTTTACAAATATTTTTTGTAAATAGGCTAATGGTTAACATTAATTTTGATTGCTGTTCATTTTTGGACTAACTGGGTTGTGTGTAGGCCCCTGCAGTGGGTTAGGGGATCTGCGTTTGTGTCCAGATGGTCTTGGGTTCATTTCATCACTGGGTCTGTTCTGGCATTCGATGGTGGCTGATCCAAAGCTTTCCTCACTTGTTTGGCACTGTGGACAAAAGTGCCCACTACATAAAGAGATGTTTTGTGACATGATTTGGCCACATATGTTTCTTATAATAGAATGCCATCCTCTATAATTATAGCATAATGCTACATATGTTTGATCACTGATATAACACTTTGAAGCAGTCAAAAGACACTGAAGATTGTTTAAGAATGTTCTTGGTGTTTTTTCCAAAGAAATTCATTATTCCTTGAATAGTTTTTTGTCTATGTGTCAAATGAATTATAATGAAATGAAAACACATTTAAATGACATTAAAATGTCGAGACATGGATTGGCTTAAATATGAAATACTACTCCATTTTCATCAGTATTATTTAAATATAAAATTCTAAGTGCAAGTTATAAAATAGGGAAGTAACCTAACACTGAGGGAATTTTTGGTGGTGAAAGGGAATTTCCATTTCTAAGGATTTTATTACATTCTGTTTCAGTCAATAGCAATGCAAAGAATTTGCAAGCAGAGATGCCAAATTCACACCACCAGTTTGCCCACAGTGTAGATTCATCTCCCAGCCATCTTCTACAAAGGCTTTGTCGGAATATGGCTGTGGTGCCGATTCCATGGGCTACATGGCTCGAAGCAGGGATGACCCCGGATGGCATGCCAGTCTATCAGAGGGTATAACTTCCCACTGTGGGCAATTCAGAGACACCAGTCCACCTAAGCACGACCCTTGGGAAGACGACCCTTTTTCATTAGCCATGCTATAAGCAGGATAAACCACTTTGGGTTGTGCAGTTATACGAAAATAATTGACTCCCTCTTTGTGCCGGGCCAGCTTACACCAAGTTTCTGTTGGTTATTTTCGTATAACCGCACACCTCGTAATGGTTTATGCCCTACATATTAAAACTCTCCTGTCTTATTCGTCGAAATTGCTATGAATGCAGTTCTCTAAGACATGTTAAGGTATTCATACATTCTGCTTATTCATGGTCTATGAATGCATTATAAATGCATTATGAAGGTGCACTTAATGTGAAACGTTACATTTTAACCAAAGGTCACAAAGGTCAAACTATTTTCTGCATTCAGTGCAAATCCATTTATCTTTTGTAGCCATTTTTTTAAGGAAACGGACAGTGAACCACAGGGCCATTCAGGTGTGTGCTAAACATGCACCTTTAAAGTGGACTCTACCCACCCTCGAATAACGGACTGCCAGACAGCAACCGAAACTCAGGCGCTGCTTTTCACTTTGGAGAGTGAGCTAGTGCTAACAAAACAAGCTCCTATTCAGAAAGTTTGCCTAGATATATATTAACACTTTAAGCTGAGCCGTTCCCTGCCAGCTAATGATTCGCTGCTGCAAGGCTTATGCTAACATGGACATCGGCCGTGTTTTCACAGTCTAACCACAACAAGCTGTCAGGACTGTACTTTTTCTGGCATCCACTTAATTTCCTGTACGGCCGATACGTTACACATTTGTGGATTTTCTTTCCTTGCAAATTTAAGATTTAAGTTGGCACATCGCGGTGGGTATTTTTAGTGTTGGAAATTAGAGTCCTCCTACAGTTTATTTCTGATGCAAAGATAAAAAAAAAAAACAGTTGCTTTACATCCAAGGAAAACTACTGGATATTTTCAGGGTTATATATGTGCTGATATACTGTATTAGCCAATCTAAAATTGTGCTTGCCGTAAACATGGACGAGAGCGCTGGCCAGAAATGTTTGCTGCACAACCAGTTCTCCTACTTCTTTTAACCGTGGTCAATAAAAAAGGGGAAAAAAATACCCGCAAAGAGAATGTTTTGACTTTTGCAACTTCTTTGTTACTATTTATTATTGGAAATAGATGATGATAATGATGATGGTAATAATGGCGATTATTATGAGTATAGCATTTGATACTGATGCTGCATACTTTGCTCAAGACTAAAGGGCCCCTTTCTGGGACCTGAGCCATTAAAATTATAAGACGCAGCTGGGACATTCTGGCATTCAAACCTGTAGTTCCATGGAATGATTGCTCATGAAGCTTTAATGAAGATGTATAATATATATATATATATCTTCGGTGTAATAGACGGGGATGGCTGTATAACTGCTCAGATGCAACCAAGGTGGGGACATACTTTGGTTTAAACTCAGAACTTCTGGCATGATGTGAGAGGAATGATTTTTGAAGCCAGGAGACCACACTTCATACTGTGGAATAGCAGTAAAGCAACAAGCATGTTGAACCTGCAGGTTCTCGCCTGCAAGTTATGCCCCACCCCTTGCAGTTTTGTGGTGGGATGTTGTTTGGGAGTGTCTCTGACTCAAATTCCAGAAACCCATGCTTTGGGATTGGCTAAGGAGGCCCAGGACAGTCCATGTGCCTCACCCATGAAGAAGGCCACCCTGTGTAAGATTCTGAGAAAATTAGACTTGTTCTTTGAGCTTGAAGGATTGTGGGAGAGGACTTTGGAGTCTATTTTTTTTCTTTCTCTCATAAAACCACAAGGTTTTTTCCTACTTCCTTTCTCACCAAGGTTACACAAATCAAAACAGTGAAAAGACTGTAATATGCCACCTTTGCAGAGAGTCCTGGAAACATGTTTACGCCACAGAGAGATGTTTTAAAGGTATCTTTTCTTTCAATATCGCAACACTATTTTGGTTTAAAAAAACCATTAGATCAGCTATCTAGTGCATGCAAGAATCATTAACAGACACAAATGTATTTTAAGGTTGGATATCTATGAGAAAAATAGAGGTGGTGACTATGCATGCATCAGTAAAAATGACTTTTTTTCTGGCTAACAAAAAGTAGACTTTCCATAAACACTGTATATATAGACATTTAGACATATATTGTGAAATCAGAGAAATTCACTGATGAAACAGGAAACTATATGAACACAACAAGAGGCATTCGACCAAGTACCTGGGCCAATCAGAAGTGCTTATTTGTTTAAAAACAGGACTGCTCATACAGTACTTACTCTACAGCCATACCTATCCTCACCCAGAGCTACAAGCCTAATGCTGGACTAGTCAAACCAAGAAGGAAACCAAGATGAGTGGAGATCTCTGCAGAAAACAGTCACCACCTGAACATTCTACAGCACATTGCTTAAAATATTAGTAGAACAGTCACTGTTGACTGCTTTTTCACAGTGAATGCAGTACATTTGTCCACTTCTCAAAGTTGGTTTTACATTTGCTGCTTGTAACATTTTTTTGGGGTGTCCGCTGATCACAAATCAGCCTCCTCAGTAAATAATACTCAAAATGTAAACTAAGATCCCAGTTACAATTGAAAAGTGAACCACATGCTTGTTTTAATTGCGTTTTCTGTGGAATGTGTTTTGCTCCATTTACTATTTTTTCAGCAATATTTTCCTTTTTACAATGCAACATTATAAAAACATACAAAAGTAAAAATAAATAAATAAAAGAAATAAATGAAACACATTCAAAAGCTGGAGCAGGGCCCTAACAACCCTATATGCAAACCAGATGACATATATAACTAAAGAAGTCAAAATACTAACGATGTGAGATGTATATATAACGATATCCAGCGATAAAACAGCCATACTTCATTCATAGCTGTACATCGGAACGCACCATAAACCTTTTATTTATTTTTACCCGGGTCCTGCTATATGAATGGAAGCCCAAAGACAGTGAAACGCAGAGAGGGCCGCTTCCCGCCCCCCATCGCCATGGCCGCATACGCCGCTACAGTATATAGTCTCCGCTTAATCTGCATCGCACAATGACAGAAAGCGGTGCAGTTGCCAAGGCAGCTACCTCGCTCCCCTCCCCCAGCGGCTCTCTCTGTTCCCTCTATTATCAGCAGAGGTCGCATGGCTTTCTGCATGGAGAGGAACAGTGTAACTCCGCTCTGAATGCATGGATAAAACGCCCTACATGACAAAGCTGAGAGAGAGACCAAACGCAGCGGGAAAAAACAGCAGCCGGCACGGAAAGGGAATGAGAAATATCACAGGACACGTTTAATTTTCATTAAAGGAAACCAAAAAGTTAAGCATTCGGTGCAACTCTAACTTATAATTTTAAGTGACACCGACGTTGCTCCTCTTTTTTTTAAACTTACCCATTTTTTTTCTTTTTAGTTTGTTTGCTTTTCTTTATTTTACATCATATACGTAAAAGAAAAACCCTGAGCATCACTTGAGGTAGTTGATGCTGAACTTAGACCGCAAACGGATGTGAGGAAAGGGTGCACTGACAGACTCAACCCCCTTTTCTCTCCCCGTTTCTTTCTCTCTTTTTTTTGTTCGCTTAAACAATAGACAGAGCGAGTCACAGACATCGAACCTGCGTTCATGCCGTCAGTCCTGCAGACTCTGAGATGGACGTGAGATTTTATCCTGCACCCCCTTCAAGCGTGGGTTCATGTTCTTTACCAACTGATCCAAGTTGCCTGAGCTCGTTGGACTATTACCACTGCAACAAGGTAATTAGGAGCTGCCGCGTTTGATTTCTTAATTATAAAACGTCAATGTATTTTTTCCGCACATGTTTTTTTTCTTTCTCTCTTTTTGCCTGCTGCAGCGCCGTCGCGGTCCGGTCCGTATGTCATGTTTCTCGGCTAGGCGTGCATGTATGAATGGTGCGGTTATTCAAAGTGCAACCGAAGGCGACGATCGCGTTTTGCAGCGGCGTTCTGCCGTTGCGTTATACGGCGAGTGAGTTAGCGCTTTCTCACTTTGCGTCGGAGCGGCGTGCCGGTAGTCTGCAGGTCTGCAGGAAGCATCGCAGTAGGCGAGTTTCGCCCCAAATGAGACTGACTGAAATTCCGAAACTTTGTTGCATCGGAGATATTTTTCCCCCCCGATCTGACAGGGAGAGAGTGTTTGTCTCGTTTTGTCTCTTAAGTTTTACCAGTTCTAGATTACGCTAGGATTTCTTGGAAGTCTATAAAAAAGAATAGAAAATATCTCTAGGGTCGCACCATAAGTTTTACATTGAATCACTACATATTCATTTTGGATCAAGCATAAGGTAAATATTTGATGAGTAACTTTAAAATGTATCACTCAATTAACTACATATCTCTATCGCTACTAATGAAAGATACATGCAGTGGATGTCTCTGTATACCTGCAAGAAGAGTATAATTATTTGAATGACTTTCCCTGGCAAAACCAGTCCTTAGAACCGGGGTCTGTTTTGACGCATCGCTATTTATTTGAAACTAGGTGCAGCGTAGTGATTTTTCTGAAGTAGACACGCTTTAAATGTTTAAAAATGAGTATCGGCGCAAAGCGATTTATTTACATTAAGTCGTCCAAAGAAATTCTTAATCTGAATGATCATCGCGATTAAAAACAATAGTTCCGTGTGATTCATGCCAGCGTACTATTACAGTATGTCGAGCATAGCTGTAAGTTTAATGAGCGATGATTTGGGGAAAGCCAATGCGCGATGCTCCATTTAGAAAATAAAAAATACCAAAATGCGATAGAATAAAAGGCAACCGTTTTGTATACCCGTATGTAAAATACACACCATACGTGCTTATAAAATTGTGGGCGCGCAGAGGGGGTTGTCATGTATGTCTGCTGTTTATTAAATGCACTTTGTTTGCAATGCATGATTGTTTGCACCATTCATAAAAACATAGGTGTAGTCGCGGTGATGTTTTTTAGGTTTGCCTGTTTATTAGAGAAACTTGAGCAGAACACGTGCGGTCGGACTTTTCGTTTCCGCGCTCCTCTTACAGTTTAGACTAGATCGACAGATAGAAAAGAGCGTTTCTAATATAGATATTAAATTATAACAACAGGACGTACAAGTGCGTACGTACTAGTTTGCGCGTGCTTTGCTAGATTGTTAGTGCGTCGTACCGTAATGCAATATTTTACATGAGGATGCCTTTTATCCGTATGGAATATTGGTGTCTGCACGACCTATGGAATTTTCAAATATCGCACTGTTGTTGTTCAGCGTAGGTCTAAAATAGTTGGATAATGCAAATAAGACATGCTCGTGTAGACAGTAACTGCTTCTGTCAGAATTAGTTCCGTACTATACACCCAGATACATTCTGTTTTTACTAACTTAAGCACCGGACGTCTCGTCGTGGCTGATTTCGGACTGATTTCGAATCACTACTTTCGCCTATGTTTTTAATGCCATACGCATCGGGGGTAATGCCATCTCCCAATGCAGGAATTAATAGTCAATGAACAGTGCTGTCAAAGTCTTAAAATCCTGACGGTTTGTGTTTTTGCGCGTCTGAAATTCCCGGGAGTGCATTGGAACTGTTTCCATTTCTTACAATGTAAATTTTATCTGTGGTGATCCCAATACTGAATTCAATATGTTTGATACGACATAACTTATGCAATTCTATTTTAGTGGTAACCGTATACAGAAATTGTACATGCAAACTATAAAAAATATTACATTTTAAAGTAGGCTCTATTGTGTGAGAAATATTTCTTTGTAGACATATTATTAATCATAAGTTAAACACTATTGATTTGTATATTTCATACTACTAGCAGTGACAGTAATTTTGTGTGAATCTGAGCCTCATTTGGGAATTTGGTGGATTAGAGCATGTGCCAGTGTGTCGCATGGATGAGGCTGAAACAGAATTTTTGTCCTGGAGAGATGACAGGAACCAGAGCAGGACTGTGCAAAGCTCTTGTCCATGTTTTCACCTTGGGCCGGGGTCCCTAAACATCAGTAGCACTGCTAGGTGAGCCATCATCTCACAAAGTCAGAAAGACAGTGCTTTGGGTGAGTGTCCAGGCCCTGTTCTCTGGGGCTGACAGGATGCAGATGTAAACAAAGCTGTAGGTGTGGCTGAATGGAGATAAGCTGAAATTATAATGCCTTCTGAAAGCCCCTGTAGATACAGTATATCTAGAGGATTCCTAAAATGCAGTTTCTGAGTGTGTCATATATATATATATATATATATATATATATATATATATGCACACACACTGAATAATTCAGCCTCCATGTAATTAATAATTCATTTTTTAACCTGGACATTAGAAAAATATTGCACTCAATTTTTTACAGTATTGCACATACTTCAACTGAAAAGTGGGTTTAAAAACTGGACTTAAACATATATTTCAAATGAAATATTTTTAGCATCTGTCTTCAAAGTGTAAATTGCTGAATAAATCCTACGGCATTTATTGGATCACAAAGGCTGGGGCTACACTCCCAGTGTGCTGACAGGCAGGCCATGTTCTAATTCTGGACAGTACCAGAGAGAAACATTTCAACTATACAAAGTTTTTATTGTAACTGTAGAACATACATGATGAAAATCCTGATATTTATAGCACTTTCTTTTGTTTTTCTTTTTTTTTTGCTTGTTTTGTTAACTGTAGTTTTGCAAACACTCTTGGGTTGCTTGCCAGTGGCAACCACCACGGAAACTGCCTCATAAAGGCAAACAGAAGAAACTGTACTCGCACCCTTCAGTGTGACATGAGTACTTTGGTTTCTAGCTATACTGTGCTGTTAGCTAACGAGTGATTTTCCCAGGCTTGGCTCAGGTTGCAGCTGCATTTATATGCATAAATATCAAATCTGTCCATGTGACTGAAGTAAGGAAAAAACAAACATTTCGAGCGCTTTCTTTTTATACGGCAGATTTAGCTCAAGTAAGGTGCACACACACGGTAATATGTACAATAATAAGTGCTGTAGGCAATAATGGGCTACTAAGTACTGCAGGTAAGAAGAAACTGGCAGTGTTGATGCAGAGCAGATTATCAGCAACCCCAGGAGATGTCAGGATGGATACAGTTGCTGTTTGGAGCTCTGTCAGGTCTTATATTCACACTCGCGTTACTTTCCTTGGCATATTTTGCGTAGCTGCGTGCTTCTTGCGATAATGTCAAAGAATTAGGGTAGTCGAGCGTGTTTTGTTATTTTTAGGAATCAGATAAAGTGTGTCAGCCCGTAATAAAATTAGCTTTAGCACTTCTGAGAGGATGCCTGGTCATATACTGAGCCTGTGCCGGCCTGATCCTCATTCTCGTACTAACTCTCGACAGATTTTCTAGAAGCTTATTCCCATAAATATTTGGGCTTTTTTAGAAGGAATTAGCTACTACAGATACGCCATCCATGGCCAGTGAGTGGCTATGTACTCAGTGTTATGAAGCGTGAACCAAACTGTAAACTGACTGTGAATACACAATTAGTCAAAGCTCACCAGCCATTTATAGCAAATTAATCAGACTGTGAAATTGCAGTACATGCTAGCCCCTTCCTTTACTCGCTGTATGGGAATTTGCAGAAAATTAGGGTGATTTTCAAGAAGTGACGAGGCCGCATCCGAAGCCGGGCTGTTACGTAAGCACCAAATGTTATGCACTTTCAGGACCTGCGGATAGATCTTAAGGTGACCACGCCCCTACTCTCTTTACTGCCAGGATGCTAAGACCTCAACAACAACAGCTGATCAACCTGAATAGTCCCATAATGTCAAAACAAGAATTTGCTCAGACTTCTTAGTTGAGCACTCAATGTTCACAGTGTGATTTTAATATACTGCTGATGCTGACCTGACAGGTGGGGGCCATGTTTACTTTAGCGGGGGGGGGATTCACTATAGGCCGCACGTCAGCAATGGTGGCCCCTCAGTCGCACGTGCACGCTTGACTGAAACGCTTTTGTGATGCATTGCTTTTCAGTCCTGATTCATGTGTTTTGGTTTCCCGTTTCCATAAGATGCAGACGACTTTTAATTCATTAATTACAACCTTAGCAGATTACTCTTAATGAATTAATCACAAGCTCTCCATGTCGCTTGCATTTCTGAAAACCAGGCTTTGCGTGACTTGAAAGCAATGACAACAGTGTAACTGCACCTTGAGAGGTGCTATGATGACACAATTGAAGTAATTTTTTTGAAGTCTGCTTCCCTTCCCCCTTATTTATGGGTTTAGGAAAAGCTCCTCCCCCTCTACCCAGGCCGTTTGTATGGGGTTCTGGACAGCTGAAGACGTCATTGATTTCAGATGTACTCCTTATTTACACTTTCAGGGGGATGGGCATCGGATATCCATTAATAGTGTCTGGTGTGAGTCCCGGAGGGAGCAGTAAAGGGTGCTGATACAGATCCAGATGCTGCACATGACTGAGCGAGCTGGACCTACAGGCCAGCAGGACCCACTGAGGGCCTGCTTTAAACTCTGGTGTCCGGGCGTTTTGGGGGATAATTGGATTACGTCAGTTACATGCAGCACGTTTATAGATGCGTGAATTCCATTCGCAGTGACAAGGACAAAGTGATTAATGAGGCTTCCACTGGGGAGAGCCTCTGTTTTTTAGGCCTGAAAGCCCAGTCACGTTACCTATTGAAAAGGGGTCTTAACTAAATCCCAGGAAATTATTTTAGAGCATACGTAATGCTAAACATACTTGAAGGTCAAACTAGTTATCGCTGATGAATTGTGCACTCTCCACGAACGTGGCGTGAAAATGTAGGATATCTGATTTGGGTGCAAAGTTCTTGCAAGCTAACGTAGTGAAGCATTGTTAGGCTGGCTCGCCTGAGTCAGTTGAAAAAGCATGATATGATTTAATGAGCTGAAAATAACCCCAGGCTTCAAAGTTACAGTAAATCGCACAGCGCTCAGCTTAACTGAAAGCGTGGTGTGATTCTCTGGCTCGGTGTCTCTGACAGGTCAACTAGTCATACTAGTACAGACAAATGAGTACAGTAAATAATGTAAAAAAAATAAATAAATACTCTGAAACAAAAATCCACAAATCATTTGATCACATGCTGTATTCCTGATTTTAAATTGCTTAATTCTTAATTAAATTCTCATCCTTCAGTTTATATGCATTTACATCACCATTATGCCCAATGAGACGTTATGTTTTTTTTTCAAGGGCATATTGCAAATGCAAAGCACTCTGCTTTTGGCAGAAAGATGATTTTATCTCAACAATAAGCTGATAAGTTGTTTTCAGGCTGACTAAAAAAAATGTCCCCAAGAATGTACTCATAATTGGGCGCCGTGTAAGTGCTGCATGCAAAATTGCACTTTACCCTGTTTTCAGTGGTCAGCCAGACACCTTCATGCATAGCCCATGAATATATGTATATCCATCATAGCCTTTTACGTACATGTATATCTGGCTGCTTTTACAGCCCCCTTAAAGTCCCTAATTTAAAGCTGGGTCAGCAGGAACTTGTGTGGCCTAAACGTAAAATTGGTCAAAAGCTTGCAGTCACCGTGCTGCCTGCAGAAATATATAGTTGCTTTTTATATGTTCAAGCAGGCTATGTTACGTAAACAAAACAACCTACTAACAAAACATAAACCCTGAAGAATTAGAAAAGAATTTTTGCATGGCAGAGTAATGTGTAAGTATTTAAATGACATAATTAACAATTTCTCAATTTATGTATTGTTAAAGCATGCACTATTAATAAACAATGCTGTATAATCTTAAGCAGTGGGTGCTCACATATCATTAACTTTAATAAAACTGCAGATATCTCGTGCTCTGTCTTTACTCTGAAGGTGCTGCATTATTCCGGACTCGGCTGCACTAGGTTTTCATAGGTACCGAGAAACCCGCACGCACTGCAGCTTATCAATGCAACGTAATGATCTGGCAATTCTGCAGAAGTGGGTGTCTTTCTTTCTGCCACAGGAAAGGCGTGGAACCAGTCTCTTTCTCCCCCACAAATGCAGTAACGAAAAGTGTCTCACGCAGCTCTCTATTTTGTTTTTGTTTTGTTTTGCACAAGCATCCCATCACATTTTGAGGAATTAAAGAAAAACTCCCTGTGTGATAGCTACTGTGTTATTCTGGATTGCTTTTCCAAACCGGTCGCGGGAAACACAAATCAGTGTTTGAGAAGGAAAGATCCCTGGGCTGAAATGCTGTTCTGGGTTCTGTCATGGTCATTTGTGCATTTTGGCTGATTGGCCAATTATTGCACCATTGCAGGCTATATTGCAATTATTGCATTTCTGAAGGGCAGGGGAGAGGGTGTGATTTATCGGGCCTCTGTTTGGTGTGTTTAACTGCGGCTCCAAAGCTATGCATGTGTTTTTATGTAAACGTGTTTCTTTTTTTCAGAGCAGATGTATGGAGCAGATGTATTTTTATGGAAGTTATTGCCAGTATATTCTATATTGCTTTTATGTTCAATTATTTCAGACGAACAGCTATGGAGTTGTTTGAAGCACATTCAAATCTAAACATTAATGTGATGCATTAATCTGGCTTTATTGTGCTTTGACTGACACTGGGTAGCACACCTGAACCTTCGTCCCTCCTGTCTCTCCTGGGCTGTGGCCCTGATTTGGCCAGTATCTGCACACATCACGTGTGGCACTGAACTAGCTTAACATCTGCTAGGCCGGCAAGCGATTAGGCCCCTCCCCCATGGCGTCCACTGTAAGGTAGCTCCACGTACGAGTCTCCCCTGGCCTGTCGCAGCTCCCGGCTTGTATCACGCCGCCCGATTCCCAATCTATGCCCCGTCAGGAGGCTGTGAGCGCAAATGTACTTTTGCTGCCATAACCACACCAAGATTTATAGCTGCACGTCAGGCTCCCTAACCTCAGAGTTCAGGTTTCAGTGCAGAAAGCGGGCATGGTATTATGAAAATATTCCTTCTTTTTTCCTTTTTCAAAACTAGCAATAAAAGGCAGTGGTTCCTTAAAAGAACAGGGAGCTCTGTGGGGATGTAGACCTTTTCTGAAAGCTTTTTCTAAACAAAAACCGTGGTCACATGACACCTAACATGTTTCGTAAGAAAAAAAATTGCAGGCACTCCTGTTCCTGGGGGAAAAAAAAATAAATCGAGGAGAATAAAAATTGGAATGAATAATATAAGAAATGTAAAATAAAAAATCTCAGAGTTGTGCGCTTGTCAGCTGCACCAGCAGCAAGTCAGCGAGTTGGGCTTATTCTGGTCAAAAACCAAAAACGGGGAGGAATACATTTGGATGGAACGAGGCATTTCTCTGGGGAGACTGTACTAACAGCCCAGGCTGCTCTGACAGCATGATAACTGTGTCTCCACATACGGGGCTGTGCAGGGAAATTTTGTCATGTCACGACACCTGTCAATTAGGAAGGCGGCGAGTAGAAAAGCCAGCTGGCGCATTAATACATTTCTGTGCCGGCCCGATTTCCCATAGCTCGTGCTGCACGTGCGCGCAGACGAGTAACAAAAAGAGCTCCCCACACAGATGTTCATGTATATTTTTAATAAATATTCTACTCTTAGCTTGCCATTAATATTAGTGAGACCTTTCGTGGTTAATAATACTCAGAAAAACTACAGGTGCACAAAGATAATGAAAATATTTCGGAAAATAATCGAGTAAGTTAAAAAAAAAAAAGGTTGCGTCTAATATGTTAAAAAAATACTCTACGCCATCTGTAATGAAGTGGTTCAGCTGACCAGGAAGTGATGTCCAGATAACAGGAAATATTTGCCTGTGGTTGATATGATGGGGACCTTCTGTAATAGATAGGCCTAGCAATTTGCATTAGTGAATGAGTTTGATTCCTTGTGGGGGCTCAGGTTTTTAAAAAAAGAGTTCCACCCAGTGGTGTTTTTGGAACCTCAGCGATCAGGTCAGCTCTCACAGCGTACGTCAAACTCTGCGGCCTGACGACGTCCCGGATGTGACATATCGATGCGGCGAGGGGAGAACAAAACAGTTCTTTTGAAAAGGCCTCACCCAATTCATCTGGATGGAGGAACTGTTATTGTGCAAAGAGAAAAAGAAAATGGCTCGTTTTATGAGCTCTCCATGAATTAGCTCAGAGCGGAGGAGGCCGGAATGAGGAATGGACAGCAAAGTGGGAAATGTAAGAAATGCATGTACTGTCTGATGCTGCCATCAATGGGAGGGAGGGAGGGAGGGAGGGAGAGAGAGAGAGAGAGAGAGAGAGAGAGAGAGAGAGAGAGAGAGAGAGAGAGAGAGAGAGAGAGAGAGAGAG
>JAODKL010000107.1:4938261-4952345 GCA_026780765.1 Petrocephalus schoutedeni | reverse complement strand
TTTAGCTCAGTTGAGTTTTTTGCTTTTTGTTATTTATTATGGCACATTTACTGAAAAGTTACCATGGGGATAGCAATTTGTACCGGTCCCAGCTGCCTGACACACCTCCACACTTAGCTAGAGGCCAAGGCAAACCCTCTGCCACACCCGCATAGATAAATATTGCTGATTTCTCAGCAATGACTAGAGCTCCAAACATGATCTGCTTTCTCTTTTCAAGCTACGTCTATCCCGACAGTGGATGGGTGCCACTAGAGGTAGCCCAGTCCTATTTCTCTTTGATGTTAGGAGGTAATTTTCTCGATACCCCAGTTTTACTTGTTGTATCCCGCACTTCTCTTCTCAAAATATGGTCTAAAAATAAAGAGACAGTGCCAAGTGACATGCTCCATGCTTAAGCCTCATATGACAGTGCTAAACAGGACAGTAGATTGCTCTCATCCTGCGGCCGAAACTCCCCACATATGCTTGTGTGCTGTGGTCACTCTGGGCCCTCCAGGGGTGCCTGACTGCGTTCTGTCATCTCGTTTAAAAATAGTTTTATAGAGCATTATCGCTGCCCCGTGGGAGTATGTTTTTAAGATGCTGTTGATGGCGCAGGGATAAAACAGAGGGCCGCTTACAACTCGATGCTAATGGGCTCCGTATCTCCAGAAGAGCGAAAGGGCCGCCCCGTTGTTTGGCCGAGTGCGTTTAGACTCGGCACCATAGTTACCTCCCCGTAATGGAAAATACTGACTCGGGCAGCCTTGTAAAGGCTGAGCTGTAAACATGGATAGTGATCGTACTAATACAGGTCATATGACGTTTACCGAAATGCGGAAGCCGGTGGAGGAAATAAAGTGCGATGTTTTATTAAGTACGATAAAGTAAGCTTTGGCTAAGGTAGGGCCAGTAATGAGAAATGCCTGACATGCCGCGGAATAATATTTTTTCCTCCCCTCTGTGGTACTTTTTTTTTAGTTGGATCCCCTGCAGTCCATTAAAAAAAAATAAATATAATTCTTGATTTTGGAGAGCCAACTTAGTTTTAATTAAATTATGACTGATCTGCAGATTGTCACCAACCTTCACTGATAAGTCACTTCATTATTTTAATTAAACTTTAAGGCTTTTTGGCAGGCTGTCGGTGTGACTTTTTTAGATTTTGGGAAAACAATGACCATATTTGGACCAACAGATCCGCCAGGACAGGCCTGCAGCCCACAGGCAGGGTCCCGTTTCATTTTGTCCCTGAATGCTACAGTGGGCTTTGGCGGTTAGCTGGTGGATTAGGAAGTGTGGACCGGACCAGATCCCAAGGTGTGATGAACCAGTGAGATTTAAAGCTCAAGACACAACCGTGCGGACTCAGGAAATGAACATTTCTTATCTCACCAGCTTATCATACTGATTATTAAAGTATGCATTAAAAAAATATTTCAAGCAACATACACAAGATGCATGGCATACGAATTACAGACCTGGGGCTCCTGCTATTGCTCGTCCTTTGTTTATTTTTTTGGGAGGAGGCCGTTTGTATTCCATGGTTTGCTAATAGGAAAACAAAAGTGACACAATAGCCCCCCCCCCGGACTTCCCCTGCTGTTTGCAGCACTGTGTGGCCAATATGAAGATGACCTCACAACCCAGGTCCATGCCAGGTGATACACTTCACTGATATATGTCTATATATATATATATACGACTATAGCCTGAGCGGTTCCACCCCCCAATACAATATTACCATTCCCATTATATAAAATGAATTTAAAGGGAAAAAAACTGTAAATATCCTTTGTACTCAATCCTCATTTGAATGCTTATTTGGCTTTGTTTATTTATTATTCTCCTAGAAGGTTTTAAGCGATCGCTTACGTTGCTGCGGCTCATTATTCTCGTGCTGGCTGTTAAAAGCACTTCCCGGGGGACTGCGATGATGACACGGACTCGCCTCGCACCGGCAGACAGACAGCTCGAGGGCCGCCGCCGTACGGCGAGTCCCCACGCAGTTAAGTGATTTAGATCTCCAGAGCACAAGTGAGCAGAACCGCAAGCAGGCGCAAGCTAATTGTCTCGGGGGGTTTTTGTTTATAGTGAACGAGGCCAAAGGGAATGTGTGTGTCACAGTGAGCACTGGTGGCCGGAGTGCCAGACGTCCCCAGACGCTCTGAGAGAGAGAAACTGCTGCAAGCTCACAGTGACACCAGATCAACCACATATCAACCCCTGAGAGCAAATGAAGGATGATGTGAAGGTCATGTGAGGACTTTCCCACTGAACTAGTCTGCCCCCCAAAATAACAAATTTTCACAGACTTGAACTCAGGACCTTCAGCAGGACAACAATGATGTCCACCCAAATGAGAAGGCCTTGCTTCCAGCTGCCTGAACGCTGGGCTGGCTCAGTACTAAAGGCAGAGTGAATTTCAAACAGCAAAAGCTGTTTTCAGCTGTAACCCCCTACAGGCAGTTCAGCCCGGTCACCTAAACTTGAGCTGGCAGGCTTCTCAATTTGCCACCTACAGCATTTGCTGAAAATGCACTGATGAGATGTAAAAACCAGTAATTGTTATCTGCAACACAAACGGCTAGCTTCACAAGCAGCTTTCTGGCAGTTTCGTGCTCACTACAGCAACAGATGATATCACGGTGTAGCTTCTGACCCCACCCTGGAAAGTCTGAGTGGTTTCAACTACTGGCCCCAGCTAAGCGGCCACACGATGCAAAGGTGGGTAATAAAGCTCAATATTAACTGAATTTACATGGATGCGAGGGGCGTGATGAACATTTCAGTCTGAAGTCCTTAGAAGTGAGGCCTAGTGATTTTTGGCTGAGATTTTACGGTGTATGTTTTGTATGAAACGGACATCATTTTGCCATAACAATAATTAGCTTGAAAAGCAATGAATGAATTTATTTTCCAACGCAAACCGACACATACAGGGTTTACGGCCACAATATATGTAAGATTAGCGGTGTCCGTCGTTTTTGCACCGTTTGCTGTAGAATAAGGCTAACATCATCCATCAGTATAGATTGTTATTGGAATGACTGCCATCCCTGGCTGATTATGAAAAATAGCAGTTTATGAGCTTAACTTGGGGTGAAACATACCAGGAGGCATCACTGGGACGCGCAGCACCAACACCTACGCGTCACTTGCCGATAACCGAAATATAACCGACGAAGGAGTTATTCCTGCGTGAGCAGATGGCTTTTATTGAGTAATACACACGCACTGCCTTTTCCCTTTCTTTTTTTAAACAATAATGCATCAAACGGCCAAGCATACTGAAATACTTCCTCTTTTCGCTAAATGTAGCACGTCCGACCCAACACCAAAAAGCCAGGCATAGCCACAGCAGCTTCCCACCAGCCTTCTTAAGATTTGACATTTTTGCATGTCATATACATGGATGAACTGGTACACCAGCAGTTATTGCTTATTTTACTATTTAAATGGGTTGATGTGGACTTGGGTAAATTTGCTACCGTGCAACTTACACTTCGGAGGTGTTTTGTAAGTTCTTTCTGTTTACAGAGAAATTGTATTGACTTCCAGCATCACGCAAAGGTATTATTTGAATGCGTAGGTGTGTGTTATATACATCATTGTTAACCATATAGGCAAACATAAAGAAAAAACTACAATAAAAACTTTATTACATTCAATGGCTGCAGCACATTTACTGTAGAGATACTTTTGGGATATGTGTCCACAGGCCTGATTGCATATAAATCTCCTTGGCTACGTAAACCTATCAGAATAAACTACACACTGCAGAGTTTCTCATGCCTTCCAGTGCCGGGTGTTGCCGCTTTGCGAAAACACATCATTGAAAACTGATAATCCTCCTCAATAAGGCATGAGAGCATTAAGACGTGCCACCTTGACGAGATACAGGCATGTTTGCTCAGGGCTCGGCATTACCCAGGAAAACAAACATGGCCGCCCCTCATGGCCCTGTTTACCTGCTGAAGGTAAAGACAGCTGCTGTGCGGACACAGCCCACTGATCCAGGGATCAAAGTGTAGCATGTAATGGCACACTGATGTTCTAACTTCCTGTTAGCCTCACCAGCTAGCCTCAGGATGGCTACCATCTCCATAGTGACATAAGAATGGTTTACTGCCAAAGGAGAAATATTTTTAAAACTTCGCTGCAGAATAATGACGACTGAAGCCCCTTCTTAATGACCAGCATGAAAAAGATATATGTGTATTAACACATTTTGTTGAAAATCAATATTTCACTAGTTCCAATAAAGCATAATGTCCTTTTAAATATTTAAAATAGCAAATGTTGCTTATCTATGCAGTTTAATTCATACATTTTTCATTACTGTTCTCCTAATAGAATGCGTTGATATAGACTTCTCTGTACCCGTCAAATCTAGTTTGATAACTCCTTTTAAAGCTGTTGACATGCAGAAAGCAGTCACCGCTGAAAGATACATGGAGCAGTACAGTGTACCCAGAACATGAAGATCTATGTGTACTGATGCTATGATGTTAGATTTCAGCTATAATCCGCATTGCTTAGGAACAGGCATAAAATAATGTGTGCCTGTGTTTACTTTACTGTAGGTTATTAGCGCTCATCAGGATTAAAACCATTGGGTTTATGTACTAAGACCCTGTGATTAACTGGCTGGTTTGTCATTACCGTTATGAGAAGATGGAATTAGGTGGTAATATTTATCTCAAAGCTTGTATAGTGTTTCAATTCTATTCATTCTTTGATCATAATCCACTGTGCCCGCCCCCCTCCCGCCAGCTAAGATGGGAAGCTGGGAAAAGTTGGCAGATTTCTGTCACCATGCGGCATAGCTGCCTTTTTCGCGCGCGTGCGTGTGTGTGTGTGTGTGCACGTGTGCGTGTGTATGACCAAGCATCATCAGCAGAGGGAATGATGAATGTGCAGAAAAGACCGTCATTGTTAGCGTGGCCTCAGAATGGAACTCTGTCAAATGGTCGGGGGTGCTGGAGAGTGCAGAGTAATGTAAACGTTTAAATGGTGCTGTAAAGGTCCCTGGATTCCATGTCAAGTCACAGCTAATTAGTACAACCTGGAACATAAACCCAGGGGCCATGGAGCGTGTCTGAGGCGGTGAACCACTGGGAGGAATATTTAACGGAAATACTGCTCTTTAGATGCGCTGAAATACATTCCCTGTCCACGGAAAAGCAGAAGTCAAAATCTAAGCTAGTTTTCTGGGGCTTGGAGTGTGTAATACTTTGACCACAGTAACCTTTCGAAAAACCAAAGAGACCTGGTTTTCAGGTTCATTCTCTGCCCATTCATCAGTGGCATGTTTCTCCAGCCTTCATCCAAGCGGGTCCTCCTCACGGCAGGGCCGGAGAGGGAGGGGGCACAGTGCGCCGTTACCGCTTGCCGTCAGCCGGTAACGTAGCGCCTCACCAGCATGTTTAAGTTTAAACAACACAGCAATCGTCCAGCACTGATTTTATATTTCTGTGTTTGGGGTGGGTTGTGAACATGAGACACTGGTAAGACTGCCCCCCCCCCCCCAGTTCAAAGTGGCACAGTTTTTTTGTGTGCACAGTTTAATCCAGGAAACCTTTACTTACAGAACAGAGCAAACATGATCTGCAGTGTTAATCTGACTGTTTCCTTAAAAGCATGCCATGTTTTAACAGACTTTTAAAATATTAAATGAACACAAACATAACATCAGTGTGCCATTAAGCACTGTGGAGATTTGTCCTGGTGATGGATATTTGGAGTAGAGACGGGAAGTCATACTCCATACAGGGGGATTTTTAAAACAATAAATAAACGAATGGTAGGAGCGATTTATGAGGGGGCCTGCGCCAGGCCGTACGTGGGGAAACGTCTCTGGCCCTCGGCTTCCTCACAAAGTCGCTCTGCCTTTCTGACCTGTCTGCAGAACAGCGCCCTCACATGTCTGAGCCCGTGAAGGCCTTCGAGCCTCGCGCTCTCTCTCCCCGTCTCCCTGTCCCCAGTTCTGTTCGGCTCAGGTTTATATCTCGCCCGCTAAGCGCTCGGCAAATATTTGGCGTCAGGAGCGGCACCGCAGACAGACGTAGAAGCAGTTAAAGTTTGATCAAACAGTCCAGACCCCTGGTGGCCTCTTCCCTGCCAGGAGGGGAGGGATTGGTGCTCTGAACTTTATATAGAGCGAATCGGGAATCACGGGCGTGATGCCGGGGAAGCCGACCTCGGAGCGGGGTTAGCGTGACGGGGCGAGCCGGGCCGCACGGAGCACATTATCGTTGCCACGCACCGGCTGAATGACGCACCTCTTCCTGTGTTTTTTTTTTTTTTCTCCTTCCAGTACAGCTAATATATAAATATCGCCCTAATTCTAGGACATGCTCACTCAGCTTGGGGCGAGTTACAGGAACGGGTGAACCGAATCGTCACCTCTCGTTTCCCATCAGTGTTGTCGGATTAAAAGGAAGCTAATGGCAAGAAAACAGGGTATCACTGACGAAAGCGTCGCTTAGGAAAAAGCGACAGGGGACGGCTTAGTTACTCACACCTCAAGGATGAGGGGTTGCATCCCTCCTCCCCTCTGTGTGTGTGTGGAGTTTGCATGTTTTCCCCGGGTCACACGGCTGTTCTTCTGGGGTTTTCCAGTTTCCTCCCAAAGTCTGAAGGCAAGAAACTAGGCTAATTGGAGTAATTGGAGTACATTGCGTATGTGAGGTGGGGTACCCAGCGACAGACTGGCCCGGCCAGGGTGTGCCGCAGCCTGGCACCCCACTCTGCCAGGGATAGGCCCTTCCGTGACCCAGATTATGATAAGTGGCTGGAGGGTGCATTGGAGATCCAGATGATGCTTTCAGACCAGCAATGTCACATTGCCTGTGGTGTCTTTTTTTACAGCCAGACAGGAAGTGCTTTGACAAAAGGTTTGGCATTTCTCCTTCCTGGGAATGTGCATGGGAGAGGGGGAAGACTGTGGGATCCAAAGTAAAAACCGTATTTAGGATATTTACTTACTGCTTGTCCCCGATTCTAAATAATAATAAATCAAAGACCCACAGCCAGCCAGCACCCGAGCGATGGAGTCTCTGACTGCTTTCTGTAAACCCCTTAAAATGTGTGGCTTTCATTAAGGCCTCTAATGTTTAAAACATACTCATTTGTAATGAGGCTTTTACACATTTTGGGGGTGACTGCTGTGGTAATTGGAGATTAACTGTTAATATTATGGCTCATCACTGTTTTAGAGGCAAAAGCAGAAGTCTGTCCAAAATGCATTTACATAATAGGTTATGGGCTGAAATGGCAGAGCTAAGCCAAGCATGACAGGAAGTGACAGGTGCCCTCTAAACTGCTGCTGATTGGTCGACTCAATAAACAAATCAGCTGTGATTAACAATGCAAATATCTTCAAATCATTAGTCAGTTTACATGTTTTTTACTGATTTAATTACACAGAAAATGAAAAAAGACATGTGATTGAATTTTTCTGCCAATTGCCACACTTTAATGAATATTAATTCATTTTTTTTCTAGTCTGGCAGTGTAATTAGATTATTCTTTTTCAAAGAAACCTGTTGCTATGATTTACATAAATAAAAAGATGAAAATTTCATACCTGCTCTCGGATTTCCAGAAAATCGCCCTCCATTTTGAAAGATGCTGAGCTTCTGGTACATGTCAACATTTTTCGGAAATCCACCATGCGATAACCAGCAACCCAACTTCCGTTGAGCCAGCGGTTTCTGTGTGATTAAACAGGCCACCATTAGTGCCAGGGAACCCCAAAGGTCAAAAAGCCCACTGCGATTTCCGCTTCATCGTTTTCTCAAGGGAGCAATTGTTTGCATGAAATCAATTAGTCAAAACTGTTGATTCCCAGAAATCATTGTCACCCATTACCAGCGAGCGATGGCTGAGGTAGGTAGAGAGCCCCACTGAAAGAGCCCATGATAATGGCATCTTTTGGCACCCTGGCTGAATTCTAATTCACAGTATTACGCACTTATTTCTCAACAACGGGAAGGATGCATCGTCAATGCAAGGTATCCTCAAAGCACAGTAAAAGCTGTTAAACCTCTCGGAGGTGTTTGAAGTTTACGGGCTTTTATTTTGCAAGGGCAGGCATGCAGCAGTGTTCCCGCTCTGCTCGTCCTCTTTCTCTCGCAAAGTGTTATTCATTCGCCGCCCTCCCCGCTATTGCCGACTGGACCGCAAAGAGAAAAAACATTCTTTTAAACCTTTTAAATAACATTTTTGAAAGAGTACTGGATGTTTTTTTTTTTTTTTTTGCAGGCTTCATTTTTTTTTGCTGAAAGCAAATTTCGTTTTCTTTCAGATTTAATTGTTGCGGTTTTAATTCTGCCACCGAATGAGTCATCTGACCTTTTCAGGCCCCCCCATGAGCTTAAAAATGTAAAATAGCAGTAAAACAGTGCTTCTGAAATGTATCGCTCTACATTTAATTGCTTTTCTTTTTGCTTGTACACATCCCGCTTAACCTCAGTCCTTTCCTTTGCGTTCAGCGCTATACTAATGCAAAAGCTTCTCCTGTACCGTTCCCGACACCCCACAGTCATTCACGTGACAGCAACTGCATCAAAATCATCCCAGACAGGCCCTGCATTCATAGTTGTATTATTATAATATTCTGTTATATATTATAATATATATTATCATGATAAAAAATGTGTGTTTAATATATATGCCAGGCAGTCCAGGTAGTTAAGGCAAAAGATATGAAAGAATGCTTTGTTTGCCACTTGCAGAAGCATGACTCTGCTGCCTTGGACTGCTTCTCATCGCACAAAATCTGTGTGCATGCAGCTGAGAGTGAAGCTTGGGGTCTGAGTTCAGGCACAGGCCATTTATCCTGCGCCCCTGGAGCATTCTGGGGGGGGGGGGTAACGGCCTTCGGCCAAGCACCCAATGGGTATGTGACTATTGTGCCGAGGTTCAAGCTGACATCTTTCCAGTCGCAGGCACAGAGACCTAACCGGTGGAGCCACACACCACCACCCTCTGCTCACGGTTCGAGGCTTGGCTCTGTTGGTTGGGTTCCTCTCCAGTCTAAACAAAGGCTTCATCTTATTCCACTGAATGTATCTCCTGGAAAGATGTGTAATGTGACCCTTTGGTGCCCAGTCACTATAGACTATAGAAGCAGGTGCCTGTCAGCTCCATTTGTGTCTCTTAAATGGGTCACTGTGGCAATGTCCCCCAGGACGGGCGATGACCCCGCCCCCCACTCACCATGTATTACGTCATGCTAGCTAAGTCTCTCCTGTAAATAAGCAAAAGCTGCAGTCCTTGAGAACTCATACTCTGATGTTATTTTTAAAGCATTATATCAAGATGCAGTGATTAAATGCATACTGTGTAGTCAAAAAAAAAAATGCATGCGTACATCTGCCAAAGTGGACAGACTGTTTTTGAATAAATGCTATTCCAGGGTCAGTTTTCTCAAAGCCAGGTTGTGTTATGGTGTTTGGACGGATTGGCTGCAGTATGCTAACATGCTGACGAGGCCCTTCTGATTAATTTCCCTAATTTAAAATCCAATCAACCGTCCATCCATTTCCAGTAACAGTATATGCGTTTAAGGGCATTTATCTCAAGCTTATCCCGGGAGACACGGGGCCCAAGGAGAAATGCACTGCGGGTTACTCTCCTTTTCACTGCAGGGCGCTCTTAAATACACACATGCATGCTATGAAACATGTCTGCACTGTGTGTCTTTGCGCTGTGGGTGGAAGCCAGCTTCCCCAGAGGAGAGCCATGCTACCACGTGGAGATGAGCCAGCGTGGTCCGTTCAGAGCCAGGGCCACTGCGGTGTGCTGAGTCTTTTATCCAGGGTGACACAATTCAGCGTGAGTACTTTGCTTAGCAGGCATTGCAGCTGGCTCAGTTGTAGAGAAAAAGGTTTGTGAGGGTAGGTCTTGGGATCCACCCCCAGCCTCCTCGTGCTATTGGATGGCATGTTGCATAGTGGTTAAGGGTATAGGCTCTAACCTGGTGGTCCTCATTCTGCCATGTCTAGTTTCACCTAGGGCCTTGGTTTTAGTATTTTTAAGCACTGCTTAACCTTAGAAGCTTTGGTAAACTATCAAGTTAAAGAGATGGGTGGCAGTTTGTAAGCTGCCTTGGATATAAGCAACAGAGAGGCAACTATATGTAAAGATATGGGGTAATGGTGGGCAGAGTTATCGTTAACGAAAGCTAAAATTATAAGAAGACATTTTCGTAAATTGATTTTTATCTTTTGTAAAAAGATACAAATATAAAAAAATGAATTAGATTAAATGAAAATATTGAAATAAAAAATGTCAAATAATTTCTGTTGCCGTAAAAATAATACTATATAGGTAACTTTATTTTCTGGTTTTTACTGGTCACAATGTTAAACATCAATAATGCCTGGAAAATGTTTAGCCCATTTTGAGAATGGCAATTGGAAATCTTTAGTGCATGATGTATACTGTATATTCTGGTAGGATTCCCTAAAGATCAGACACATAAAATTGCTTTACAACTTTCAGTTTATCCTAGGTAATAAAACTACTAAAATGTAAATTGAAATTAAAATATATCCATCTTCTTTAACTGCTTGTCCTGTCCAGGGTTGCAGTGGGTCTGGAGCCTATGGGCACAAGGCAAGGAACAACCCAGGATGGGGCACCAACCAATTGCAGGGCAGACTCACACACATGTGATGTAATAACCTCAATGAGCCTCTGCGTGTTTTTGGACTGCGGAGGAAAGCCAGAGTACCCAAAGCACACCCCATGAAGATGCTGGTCTGGCATGGTGGTACAGATGTTAGCACTGTTGACATCCAACTTGCGGGTCCGGGTTTGAGCGTCTGCCAGTGTGCCATGTGTGTAGAGTTTGCAGGCTCTTCCCATGTTGTCATGGGGTTTCCTCCCACAGTTCAAAAACATGCTGAGGTTCATCGGAGTTACCAAATTGCCCATAGGTGTGGATGGTGTGTGAGTGTGCCCTGTGATGGGTTGGTGCCCCATCCTGGGTTGTTCCCTGCCTTACACCTGTAATCTCTGGGACAGGCCCTGAACCCTCCACAGCCCTGAATAGGACGAGCAGTAACAGAAAATGGATGTTCAACAAAAAAAATCTAAAGGGGATTTCAAATGAAAATTTAAAATAATATAAAAATTAAATTAAAAAAACCCAAAACCATAATAACCCCAGTGCTGGGTCCTCGAGGAACCTGAGCCATACTGCACCACCCATCGGCAGCACAGAGCTTTCCAACTGAATTCTGCATGTAGCTGCTATTTAAGGCTGTCGCCAGTGTAACAGATTTTATAATAAAATACAAATATGTGGTGAGCAGTAATGTGGACTGCTCTTTAAATAAGCCATATGATGTAATTTCTGGTGTATTGCTTTTGTGCAATCAGACATGGTGAAGACAGCAACAGCACTTAGAAGGAAATTAACTTTTAATTGAACAGGTGCACAGTATACCCATGTCATTATTGCCGATTGTCTTACAACTATCATACATAATTTTATGCAGTAAACAGTCAGAGAAAGATAAAGCGCTTGACAGAAAAAGAACACAAATTTGATGAAGGTAATGAGGTATTGCAGACACACAGAATAGCACTGAATTTGAATCTTTAAAACGACGGCTCTGGCCCACCTAGGAAACCTGTGAAACTCAAATACTCGGGGACATTTGGCCGTGATTCTTTTAAAACCCTGCAGTAACCAAGGCTTCTGTTTTTGAAATCGACCCTCCGCAAACACGGGCCGCCTGCAGCAATTCTCAAGGCCTCGGCTAATGCAGATTTCGGCGTTACCTTTGAGTTGGCAGCTGAGGCACCAGATAAGGGGGCTTACTGCACGAATAATACTGTTTGACCTGAAACGAAACCAGCTCAACTTCCACCCCTTAAGAACAGATCTCCCAGGCTCTAAGAGTAAGTGCAGCCATTACTTTGATGATATAAAACAAAACCCATTTTCTGCTCTTCCTCTGCTTTTGCTAATATTGATCGAATTTTCAATTATAGATGAATGTCTGCCCACGACTTTGAATGTCACATTCAAACATGTGCAACAATATGGAAAAATTCTGTACTAAGTCAAATAAGGCTAATCCTATACTTCAAACTTTATGTTGCGTCTATTACCCAAGATTCACTCCTTCTTTTGACAGGCCCTGTGTTTCCCTAAGCAATCGTCATCCGTCCTTCCATGCATTTTCCAAACCTCTAATCTACGCAAGGGTCACAAATACCATTATCTGTGTTCTCCAGAGGGATTATTCTGTGGATTTACTGCTTCAATATATTACACCGAAATACGTTTCCACAGGAGATGCTTGAAAATAAGGATATATTAAGGTTAAAGTACTGGGGACAGGCTGCTTCACAAAAGCGAGATGTCAGCGCATTGGATTTTGTATTGTTTGATTCCAGTAAGGTTTTTTGATAAATAATTTGATTCTCTGTATTGGCTGCTGTGAATTATTCTGCAGCAAAATGAAACCAATGTGTTTTCGTATATTCCTGACATAAGGGGGCATATCGTTGGATGGTGGGGTTGTGTGCGTGGCAACACATGACCAGGCCTGCTTGCAGTGATTTGTGGCACCTGGTTCTCGGCAGATGTGGATATATCAGGTGTGTTCTGTGATGTTTCAATCTCAGCAAAGCAGACAGCAGTCTGACGCCAGTGCCCAGATCCTTACGTGTACGCTTGGTTCCCCAGTTTGGCACAAAATGTCAGTCCTGTGATTGTTTACTATATTTGACTTCAACAACCCACCTCCTGGATCTCATGTGTCAAGTTGGTGCAACTGCCATCGCTCCCGGAACAATAGACCTGTTGGTTGTTGCCAACGTCCTCGTGTCAAGTGGTTCTGTTCCCCAGCCCGACCCGAGACACTGTCACACCATGATAGATAAGGAGAGGACCTTCTCTTATTCTGTTGGTGACCTACTGCCTTTGCAAAAGCCAGTTTTTTTTTCTGCAGCTTTCAAGCTGAAAGGAACAAAATATTACCGCACTGCGCCCGGTATGACATTCGACATTTTTTAATTTGAAATTTTGAGTTGCCTTTTGTGCCAAATGCCAGGGAGATGTCCGTTTGCGGTGAAAGTTCACCTTGGAGCTAAGCAAAGACCAAGTGTCTGAAGCAGACAAATGACCACAGAGAAAGAAAATTATCTGTAAGGATTGTTTGGCGGAAGAGCAATACAACTCAATGCCACGGCCTAACAGAAGCTGAAACAAACAAAAATGTTTTGTTTAGTTTCATTATTTATTAACTGGACACTGTCCATACAACAACATACAAGTTGGCATAAAAAAATTAATAATTCTCATTGCACTGTACAGTATATATAATTCATATTTGGCTGTTTTCAGTGATATTTTTGACCATGATAGTTTATACAAGAAACTAAAGCAATGTTTGTTTCTTCGTACTTCAGTACTTCTCAGTCACAAAGCTCAGTTCAGCTCAGATTCAGATTCTCAGAGCACCTTATTGTCTGTATGTGGAATTGATTTCGGTTTGGTGCAGGAAAAGTTCTTGGTGGAGAATAGGGGTCCATTGGAGCCTTGACATGAACTCGGCACCCGGCCGGATGGCATACTTTTCCATCTCCATGGTCGGGGGCTTTTGGAGTGTCATGATCTCCTGTGTGAATAGGGCTCAGTTAATCTGCTGGGGCAAACAGGGGAGTGAACTTTGCCCCCCCCATAATGCCCTTTGGTTAGCATTTCTTAGGGTGCTAGGCCAGTGCACATAGAGCAAGCACCCCAGGAAAGGTGGCCACACAAAGCTTCACACGCTGTGTCTTACGTACTTACCGCTTCTGTAGGTCAACTTTAAGAACCAAACATCACTAACCTTGCGACTGCGGTTTCACATCAAAATGGCTGCTTCGTGAAGATACACGTGAAGGGCTGTTGGTATGCAAACTACCGTGTCACACCGTGAAAGAGCCGTGAAAAGACTCAGCACGACACAGAGCCCCTCTGTTTAGTCTATTCATCTCCAGGATTCTGGCAATTCGGCTGCAAATACTAACAAATTTGAACTAGGATGCATATGATTTTCATGTATTTAATTTTATACAAAAGCACATCAAAT
>JAODKL010000107.1:4895581-4926513 GCA_026780765.1 Petrocephalus schoutedeni | reverse complement strand
CATGGCCTCCATGCTGCCCCCCCCCCCCCACCCACTGCCTTTGCCTGCAT
Source organism: Petrocephalus schoutedeni (assembly GCA_026780765.1). Classification (NCBI taxonomy): domain Eukaryota; kingdom Metazoa; phylum Chordata; class Actinopteri; order Osteoglossiformes; family Mormyridae; genus Petrocephalus; species Petrocephalus schoutedeni. The sequence continues at coordinate 4,926,463 of JAODKL010000107.1, read as the reverse complement.
TACCCCCAACTCCTCAGGTCACTCGCTATCTTAGTGCCATTTTGTGGTCATTTCGGGTTTTTACCTGTAAAACGTTCACCCAAACAAGGCCGTCCCTTAATTCGCTTAACCGTCACAAAACCTCTTTAAAAGTATGACTCCCTTTTCAGAAAATCCTTCGGGCTTGACTGAGATGACAATGTTAACCCTATTTGAGGGAAGGCATCTACACAAATGCATCAGCAAACCATTAAAATTCGCTTACGCTGCATGAGCTGCCTCTTAGTAAATGTAGCATCTCTTTTTTCTATTGTGACCCCTGCTAATTTCTTAACACCTGGCAGTGTTAATACATTTCTTAACACCTGGGAGTGCTTATAGTTGACAGGCCTGGCTGCAGGTGTAGGTGTGCTTTCTATTGGTAAGATTTTATAATCTATATGCAGCCTGTACCTGTGTGGTGGTATATGCAAACCATAAGGCAGGTGATTCCTTTGTGCCTTTTTGTATCATAAAAAAGGTAAACGATCAGACAGACACCAAACCAGTAAACATATTATTGTTAAGCAGCTTCTGCTTGCAAAGATGAGCGCAATTATTTTTACAATTTTGCTGTATCGCTATCGCCATCATAAGGTCGAAAACTCGTGAGTCGAGCCATCGTAACCTGGGGACCATCTGTATATATAAAGGAGATATATTATATATATTATGATATATGATGTAGCCCCATTTCTGGTTTACCTTTTTAAATGTTGACTAACCACACAGGCGGCATGGTGGTGTGGTGGTTAGCACTGTCGCCTCGCACCTCTGGGACCGGGGTTCGAATTCTGCCCAGTTCCATGTGTGTGGAGTTTGCATGTTCTCCCCGTGCCGTTGTGGGGTTTCCTCCGGGTACTCCGGTTACCCCCCACAGTCCAAAAACATGCTGAGGTTAATTGGAGTTCCTAACAATTGCCCCTAGGTGTGCATGTGTGTGAGTGTGCCCTGCGATGGGCTGGCCCCCCATCCTGGGTTGTTCCCTGCCTCGTGCCCGTAGCTTCGGGGATAGGCTCCGGACCCCCCGCGACCCCGATAGGGATAAAGCGGGTTGGAAAATGGATGGATGGACTAACCACACATATGTGCACTGGACATTCCCGGGTCAGGAAAGCAGAGAAGAAGCCAAAGGCTGAACGTCTGTGCTCAGCTGACAGTGCTGCTAACCAGGCCGTTGCACCTTTGCACAGGAAACATCTTTCGTACCTTTCCCTCTCTGGCTCCCAGCATTACGCAACAGCAGATAGAGCTTTAATAATACGCTTCAGAAGCTGAAAGGAAGCAGGAGAACAATAGTAACAAAAAAATAAATAAAAAAAATCTGATTAAAATTAACAGGCCCGTTTCCTCTGCTATAATGATTTATATTTGACGCCCGTTACGGCGAATGAGCCACATTGTCTAAAGTCTAAAGAAAGACGTACATGACTGCAAACTGCATAAAGACGACCAATTATATGTTAAAGGAAACCAGAACTTTTTCCATTGCTGTCATCAGATGTTGTGGTGAGCAGAGGCACCACTCAGGAACTGACAGGCCCTGTGACATTCAGACTGCCCTTTTATCTCACTATCTGCCTTTAGCATATTCAGTTAAAAGTGGCCTACTAGCTGCATCCGCTCCCCTACCAGAGCAACCTCATTCAACTCGCACATTCTCTTTGTTTTTTTCATCTTTTTTTCCACAGCAGTTGGAAAGGTGTGCACAGTAAGTTTCTGAATTGTTTCTCTCTGAGGCCCTGTGCATTTTCCTCCTCAGGCTGCGGCCACTTCTTACGCCGCCCATGATGTTAAGGCCAAACGGATCCCTGCCACCACCCCCGGGCCAGGCCGGGTCGGTAATTGAAGAACAGATTTGCAAAAACTTGCTCAGTCCATGGGATGCGCTTTCGTGAAAATTTCTGTGGACCTCGTTAGTTTTGCAAATGTAACGAAACTTCTTCTTCGGATTGCATTAGGACTGAGTGAGCTTTGGTTCCCAGTGCTGCGATTCCAGGCCTCTCTATCATAATGTTTTTTTTTTTTTTTTTGCACTATGTGGCTGCGAGCGTGTCCCCGGGCACGTCACAAAGCAGCGAGGGTGTATCGCAGTCCTGTGCCCCGATTCACTCTCTCCGAAGCGAGAGAAACAGCTGGCACGTCGGCACCGCGGGGGGTCCCGGAGATGGCGAGTTGCGGCATTGAGTGAGAGGCGCGCGTTTTCAGCCTGTAGCCCGAGAGAAATCGCAGAGAATCCTGTGAAAAGGATCGCTGCGATATCGGACGGCTCCGTCACATTGAAGATTTCTTTTTCAAACGTTACAACGTCAGTTATAAATATCAGTGCATGATATTTATAGTGTAATACTTTGGCCACATCGGCCACTATCCCCGCCCAAAGCGATGCTTTCAGGCACAGTGGAGATGCCCCCCGTCTGCTGGGGAGGAGGTAACGGGGCTGTGCGTGTCACGCCGGGTGTTTCGCTGCACTCCCCAGTTGGCGGGGCTTGTCAGTGCTCCCATTTGCACCTTTCTTCCCCACCTCCCCCCAAGTGTGAACCCAACCCTACTAGAGAGGCTGAAATATTACAGATTTCTGTTTTAAATTACAGTAGCTTACACAAGCGCATTCGCAATGAAAGGAATTACCCTGTATTCACTGAGATGACAGTTTTTAGCAACTGTTTAAACAAATGTAGGTTCAATCAAGGCTAGTATTAGATTCCTCGAATCACAGTATTTGGCTTTTCGGAAAGAAGCCTTTCCTTTTGTGGCTTGTGCCTTGGACTTGAGTGGCGATTTGTTTTATATTTGAGGGTAACAGGTACCTGTTTTCTGGAGGAAGGAGAAAAAATAAACCACCACAGTTTAAACTTTTGACCCAAGATAGTCACTTAAATGGCTAACAATGCCCACTATATCACCTTGACATTTGTGTCCTAATATAATGGTCACCTTGGAAACAAAGTTAGAATTCCTCTTTCTAGCTTCTGTTATTTTCTTGTTACTGGTCCTCGCTACATAATAATATCAATAGTCTATTATAAAGGTCTATTTTTGCACACTGTGACTCTCTCACCTTGTTAAAAGACTCCAGCTGGCAAAGGCATCTCTGCAGAGTATGTAAAACTTTGGAAGTTTCTCACAGGAAGTGAAGTCAATTAAAATTTCCCCAGCCCTGGAAATGTTTGACAAGTTTCACTTCTCCACTTTGGGTTGTGGAGACTTTGGGAGACTTGGCTGATCAGCTGTGTGAAGGGGAGAGATGGAGAGGCTCGCGGGATTGGGCCAGCAGCAGCAGCCAGGACATGCATGGCGCGACTACATGACCACGTACCTTTTTAAATAGGAAAACACGCACCTTCTCAAATGTTGCCCAGCACCTCAAGATACAGTAACAGATCTGGAGCGCACTGTACGGATGTGTTCTCCTGCTCTGCTTACTGGGCTGCGTTAACTGTAGCCATGGCTGCAACCTAATCTTTGTGTTAATAAGCCTGACTCAACAAGGAGGTTAAAAAAAAGGCTAAAATGCGCTAAAGGGAGCCGTTTGGCCAGGTTTGCAAGCTCACTGTACAGCTGACTTGGAGCCCATCCTGCTGGTCCCGGATGTGGCCAATAGCTCTTATCTGGCTGTAACAGAGGCTAAGCTTTTGTGGCCATGGGCAACACTGTCTTTCTTATGGTGCGCTATGTGAGAGAGTGTGTGTGTGTCGTATGCCGCGGCACAATAAAACGTTGGAAGCAGTCAGCAACATTGCCATTGTTTGCTTTGGGCGTGTTAACATCAAATCTGTCATCCCTCAGTCTCACTTCTTCCATCTCCTATCTCTGAAAGGCAACTCTGAAGAGCTGTTCCCCCCCCCCCTTTTTTTTTGGGGGGGGGGGGGGGGGGGGGAGGATGACATGTTTGGGCCTTTTCAAGATTCAGGCCTGATTGTTCCAGGTTGAAGTTAGAGCCTTGCACAGTTAATTATATAGGAACTGAAAGATGGTTTTGGGGTGGGCTGAAACAGCCATAAATATTGTATGAACCCCATTCTGCACAGAATGACTGAAGAGCACCCATTAATTCCGCTCTGTCAGAATATTATTTTTAGAGAGTTAGTGTACCAGTGGAGGTTTTTAAAGTTGCAAGGAATTCATTTTCTCTTGAAATATTCTCTTACATAAACTGACAAAAATCTCAGACGCTCATAAAAGGGGCTTTTTTCCCCTTATTCTTTGTCCCTACACAGTTGTTACCCTTCATTCCAGATGTGTTAATGGTCCAGGCCTTCTAGCCCCAGTTCTGGTTTCCAGAATACTGCCAGCATTTGCTAAAACTATGCTCTTTTACTTGCACAAGAAATGATAAGGTGATGCTCAGAAGAGAAAGAGATTTACAACTTTAATCAGTAGTTGTTATGTAAACAAATTTAAACACGTTTGGCCTGCCGGACTGGAGCCAACTGTGATTTTGTATTTTAATACATAGACGCATGAGAATTTACACATTTTCAAAAGTACATACACAACCTGTTCTGTGGTTTAAACACCTACATTAAGTACATTATTAGCAATCAGCTGTAGCGGTAGGTTGAAATAAAATACCAGCCTGTATAGGTAGCATTTTGCACTGAAATAGCTAGAAACAGGTGTTCTGTGCATAGAAGTAGGTTGTCCCGAATACCGATCTATATGTTAGTTACAAAGACTATGAGTTTACCTGGTGCAGTTGTACACAAGTGTGGCAAGGAAGGGGTTGCTGATGTGTCCAGATGTGTCTCCTTTCAACAATATTGTTTGTCCTGCAGAAAGTTCATAATGTCCATGTGAAGATGTGGAATTTATTAGCCGTGTGTGTGTGCAGGTTCTGCTATACTTGTGAGGATCAAAAAACCTCACAAGTATGGCAAATCCTTAAGATTTCTCACTAATTCAGACTTCATTTTATAAAAATCTGTGAATGCAATCAGAAAATCAGAAATGTGAGAAATCATGTATTTTCTATGTATTTTTTTATGGGTTTTTCCCATAGAAATGGATCCTTACTATGATAGGAATACCAACGTGTGTGTGTGTGTTTGGGAATGATCTTACTCTTTTACATTTGTTCACCTCAGCTTACATTTTAAGAAAGTACAGATGCAGAGTGCAGTGTAGTGATGATGACAGTTTGGTTATAATCAATTAAGCACTGCATCAAAGGATGATACACACTAACAGGCTAAGAAGGCAGCAGATGCTGTCATCTAAAGCAGCAAACCGAAGGAGTCTGTCCAGCTGCTCAAAGGGTGCAGTTCTGAGGAAAATTCTGAGGGAACACTGACCGGAATATTGTGGATTTCTGCATGAATGATTCCTAAAATGCGATCGGATCATAATAATAAGTAGCGACTGTCTAATTTACATGGCCATGCTTTTATTGAGGAAATCATTTTAACAATGTCACAGATTTGTCTCATACTGTTGCATGCAGTCATCATCTGATGGATGTAGTGGCGCTGTAGATATGTGTAGATAAGATGGCTAGATCTTCTTTTACCTACATTTTTAACCGCATCGTGATAGAAGCAAAAATATACATCCTGTATGTCATGTGGTGCATGATGTGGTAACATTAAATCCAGGAGCGTAAACTGTTGATAAACGCAATGAGCTGGTTTTTGTGGACTAATATCTCTGTCAGAAACTACTGCCTGCCCAAACTGATAATGTACAGAACTTACAAACAAACAAACATTTTTCCAGCCGTTCTGTCCTTGTTTCTTTGTAATAGGGTCCCTGTTTCATGGAAAATGCGGTACAATTTTCAGTGTTTGGTGGTTGTTACCTTTATCCGTGTAAACAGTGCTTTGTTGTGCAGATGTGCAATTGACGTCGTCTACGCAATTTCTTAGAAATAGAACAGATATACAAAACATTTAACAAGCCATTTGGAAAGTAAAGCTCACACAATGACACAAGTCATAGCTCTAAAGGGGACAAGCTGATAGGAGTAGGAAAGCACGCATCGATCTTGTCTGCGTAATTAATACGAAGCCAAAACTATCAATGTCGTGCGGGCGAAAGTGTTAAAATAGCAGTGAAGTATACAATGTATACTTGTCGGTGATTTCCCTCTTTGTTTTACGGAGCCAGTGTTTCTCCTTGTTGCGTTAGTAATTCTGAGTTAACAAAACCATTAACAGTAGTTAAATCTACGAAGAGAAACAGCACAATAGGCTTACAGTCCCTTTAAATTTAGTAGATTTTTTTTCTGCAATCTACAAATAAAAATCCAGCTTGAAAGTGGCTCAGAAAAACATGCCATCTATCTATTAGAGTGCTGTAAATATTACATGAGATCCAGACTCACTCCGTAGTTAGTATTACTTCCACTGTGTGGGTATATTATTTTTGAACTATGGCTTGTTTATCACGAGGCATGACCTAGATCCAGTCGGCTCCTTCCATCACGACAATCTGCGAAATCTCAAACTGCCGTCCCTGCTGAACAATTACAATGCGAAGCAGTCCAAATGGAGATGTTTGTAGAAAACAACATGTGTGTAATTAAGGCTTAATGAGCCCTTGTCTGTGTGGAATGTGCAATTAGATTTGTAATAGAAAATGCTGTCTGAATGCCAGGGATGCTCAAAAGGCGGTGTGGGTGAAAGATAATTTTGTGGTGAATGCGGAATAATGTCTGGACTGATGACAAGCAGGCTGCGATAAATTGTCATTTAAATTGGAGTCTGCCGGGACGGAGCGGTCCCTGCGCAGATCGGGGCGGGTTCGCGCTCGGATGGCGGAGCGCCGAACCGCAGCCGCGCACCGCCCGGACCGTAACAGCGCGCTACCATTAGATAATACCATTTTAATTGCGGGTCTCCGGTTTCAGCGTCTTAATTCCCGGCGCATCAACGACGGTACAGTGAGGGAAGGTATGTCGAGAAACGCGGTTGCGCAGATTTCACCGAGAGTTTTTTGTTGTTGTTTTTTCACATTAAACAGTTGTGTATCAATCACAATGTACTTTTCAATGTTTTACAAGCGACAGTCAGATGTATTTCCTAGACGGGAATAAGAAAACAAACATGGTGCGGAAAAATGAAATTAATCCCTAACCCTTCAAAGAAGGATTATGTCCATCCATCCACCCATCCATGATTCATCTATCTATCCATCCACCCATCCAACTAACCACTTATCCAGTACCAGTTTGCAACATGATAATGTGGTATATGCATAAAGGATAGAAGTGACAAGAGTAATTGTGGAAAAAAATGTATAGTCGTATTAAAATCGATTGGTTCTGGGTTGTGAGATCGCGTCTGGGTCTCCAACTACTGGAAGAAATGGGATGTTAGTCACCCGAGGCTGATGGCTGTGCGCCGCGATCGTGCGAACACGTGGACCCGTCAACACGAAGCATTTATTTTCATGTGTTTTTTTTCACCGTTTGCATATTATTAGTTCGTATTTTCGCACTGGCCTTTTGGGGGACTGACGGAGGTGATGGGCTGAGAATTTTATCTTGGTAACTCTTCCCGTCCCACTGGAGTTTCAACAGCCATTTAGCATGTGATGGGGATAGAAGATATAAGAGAGGGAGGCTTGTCGGATGTCACTCCTCCACCGAGGTAGCCTGTAGTCTTCCATTGTAAAGGAAACTCCAGAATGTCCTTGACGGAGAGAGAGGTTGCAAAATAAAATATTTTAACAGTCTTTTGTGATTGTAAAGCAGTCTTCCGAAACCAAGGTATTTTTCGAGTTATTCTCTAGGCTGCCCTTGTGTCCAACCACTGTTCTCCGCTCAATTTAATACACGGACAAGGTTCACTCCTTTATGACAGCGTATTAGGGTTGTTACTTAAATAAATGAAGCACGTCATGCTTTCAGATAGTAGAGGTCGCAGGCAGCGGACTGGGAAGGGAGGCCTTGTCACTCCATCTCCATAACTAGAAGAATCGCTCCGGCTCAGGTGACGCCGCTTTCAGACGCCCTTAAGACGGGTGACGCCTCTCGGAGGGCAACTTAGCAGAATCTGCGCATTTACATTCGGTCGGTTGAAAAAAAACAATTTACAAAAATGTCATTTTAGGCATATACCGTAGAATGTCATATTTTAAAGCAAAAGCGGGATTATTTTTTTCTGTTTCGGGTAATTCCATAAAATCGTAATTGATGTTTCGCTTATTTTGCGATTACGTCTGCATAGATGGCCACGGAGGTTTGTCAAGCACAGGGTCTGGCGATATCGTGCCGCAGTTGTCGCGATATAACCGTAGATGTAAGATGCACACCTGTGGCCGTGCATACAATTTTGCCCTAGGACGAAAATATTTCCACTTTAAGTGAAGGAGTGGCCTGACAGTCAATGAATAATTACTACAGTTTGTGCCACTTTAATAATCAGTGGCGAACACACTTTATATCGAGTCCAGCATTACGTGTCATCAGAGGAACTTTAAGGAACTGCATTTCAAAATATTTCGGTGGTGGCAGCTGGTTCACTTTTTAACTTTTTTGCCTGGAATTTTAAAAGAATGCTAGTCCTTTTATTGCGTCATATTTTAATTGCAAACTGGGAAGAAATACGAAGGGACACCGAATACTGGTGTGCATAGTAAAATGAAAATATTTATTCGTAGAACTGCTTATGTATAATGGGTCCTGTGTCCAAAAGACACCGTTTAATGATTGGTAACTTGAAGATGGTCGGAGTAGTTGCATTCGTTTGCGTCTAGGTTGACTGATAAAGAAGTATTTCCTTTTATGGGCTCATGCTTTATAGCGTCTTCAGTGCCAACCAACATGATCTATTTTAATCCTTTGCCCCCATGCACTCAGACTGGAGCACTTTGTGCTAGACAAGTTGTCTTTGTTTAATTGATATTTCTGCTCATTGTCTGCTTTGGGTTTGAAACCCTTTTGCTGCTTCTGTTGCCCGACCACAAAGGAAATAGTATGAAAAAAGGGGACAGAGGTTGTCTGAGGATGTTGTTCGGCTAAGCTGGCCAGGCATAACTGGTTTTTATTCGCCCAGCTATCTAAAGGTCGGAGGCTGTGATCATAAGAAACGCCCAGTAATAAATGTAAGATCAGAGGAGACAATTTTATGTCTTTTTTGAGATATCTGTCCAGTAAAAACCTTTGAATATTTTTTAGCATCCGTATTACCATTGAATTAAATTCAGTCAATGGTGGTTATAAAATGTAGGTTCCCATTTAATAGAGTATTGAATTAAAATGGACAAGCCACTGAGGAACCAGAAGACCTAGATACAGGACAAGACATTGTGGAGAAATAGCATCTATATTGACTAGACGACACCTAATAATTAAGATAACAGTATTGAATTAAATGATTAGCCTTCAGTTCTTATTGTAGACACATGGGAAGCAATCGACTGAATGGCAGAACTGGAGAGCTGTAGAATTTCTCTGGCTCTGGGATTAGAATCTAGCATCTGTACTTATGTGTCTAGGATGACTGTGGTGATACAGGCCTGTCACAGGACACAGACACTGACAATTAGACCTTGCAAAATTCCCGCTGCAGTAGTTAGCTAATGTGTTTACATAAATGATTATCCTATTTTTGTGTTACACATTATTGTAATCAATTTTATTCTTCTTTGAGAACAACGCAGCAACAATGCATTTGGACTTTTATAAATTATTCTCTTGCTGTTTTTGTTGTTTTTTTTTGTCATTCATATGTAGTGTTTTTGAAAGCAAGGATATCTGCGTATTAATGCGAGGGCATTGTCTGGCTACAACGGCAGCTATTTAAATAATGGATATTTTCTTCCTTGCCGCATGCAGCAAATGATTCCATGGACACTAATGGCTGCTTATGAAAAATACATTAAAAAGATTAAACAATAAAGTCTCAGCATGGAAGTCGGGCGGGAAAAAAGAAAGATTAGAAAAAGATGAGAAGGACGCGGAGAAAACCAGGGCGGTACAATTTGACAACGGAGGTAATAACCTCCTCCCCTGTAACGCCAATGACAACTGACAAGCTAAAGAGAGGGGGAAGGTGTGTTATGAAGCGGCCGGGTGAGCCAATTGATTAGCTAGCATTCAGACTACACATGACTGTCAAGGCAGGAATTGACTTTAAAAGGACAAAAAGAATGAACAAAAGACTGAGATCTTGGGGTTGTGGGGTGTGCGGCTGTGGTGGCTGTAGGGGCTGTACGGGCTGTGGTGGCTGTAGGAGCTGGAAGGGTTGTTGGAGCTGTAGGGGTTGTTGGGGCTGTAGGGGTTGCTGGGGCTGTGGAGGCTGTAGGTGCTGTAGTGGCTGTAGTGGTTGTTGGGGCTGTAGAGGCTGTTGTCACGAGTCAGGGCCATCATTTGATCACGGCTAGGAAACACCACAGGTTTGATGGCAGCGTGAGTCCATTTGGCACAGCCTCTCTGGCAGTTTAGGTAACACGGCACCCTCTCTGACGCACCCCGCCCACCCCGTGCTTTGCCGAGCAGGCTGGCAGGCCGTAGCGGTGCAGGACCTCCTGCCGTGGTGGAGCTGTTGGGTGCTTTGCTCCCCCTGGGGCCTCCCAGCTACTCGTAGAGCTCTGATGCCTGCCCCGGCTGCGATTAGCTGTGGTTTAGCCCTTTCTATCGCCTATCACTTGAGAGCCAACAGCACTCACAGCTATCCCGAGGAGCGCGGAAGGGGGTGGGGGCACTGTTGGTTACCCAGCTTGACCAGGCTAATTACATCTCCTGTAATGAACTGTAATTACCCAATCGAAGGGCAGACGAAGTTGAGAGGATGTGACAAAATCATTAGATTCACTAGTAGACACTTTTCTTTTTTTCACCTCTCATTCACTGAATTTTTTTTATTTTTTATTTCTGTTTGCAGTTTGATGGTGACAACATGTACATGAATGAAAATAACCAGGAGTTTCTTTCTCCAAATCAGGTGAGTGGGTCAGTTTTCTGATGTTTTCACAAGCCAGCTGTTGCCTGTATTATTCGGCGATTAAAAATAAATAGATTTGCCAATGAATATATGAATGGGTAATCTGGCTAGCCGAGCCCTGCGGTGTCACTGATACAGGCCACTGTCTCTGTCTCCCTCGAGAGAGAGAGAGAGAGAGAGAGAGAGAGAGAGAGAGAGAGAGCTGCAAAACACCACAGAGGAAGTTTTTTTTTTGGGCTGGGGGGGGGGGGTCCATTTTTGGCAGGTGGTTGTGCCTTGGGCCAAAAAGATGTGGGGTATCTTCCTGCACATTTGATGCCTCTGTCACTTCGATCACTGATGGGTTCTCCAGTCTCATTACAGAAGTATAGGACTGTTGGTAGGGCAGCATATAGACCGTGGCTTCTCACATCATCTGAGGTGGTCGCAGCACCTCTGTTCTTTCAATCTGAAGAAATACACCACCCCCAACAAAATTTTCCAGGCAGAATTGGTGGTCCCCCACGAAAGAAAATTTGCAAAATGGAGAGGGGGGGGGGGGGTCAACCGCAATAAATTTTTGCCAAGTTGACAAAATTTGCAGGGGATGGGCAAGTCGCGAACTAAGCTACAAATCACATTTCATTCTGCTATGCGGGCTGATCCCATAAAATGTGGGGGGGCTGCAAACCCCACTGAGGTCTGAGCCCTGGGCTTCTTGTCTATTTTGGGCGTTTTTCAGCACCGAAGACCTAGCTTATCCATAGCATGCTTCCAGCTGCGCTGCTCGACATGACTGGGCCTTTGTGGAAACCGCATTACTTGGAGTCTTGACCCTTGACAGGGTGACAGTCATTATCTTGTGTTGTCCGTGGGCCTGCCTGCCTGGCAGAGATGCCTGGCCCACACTCCGTCAGCTGTCAGCCATTGACCTCATCGCCAGGGTCTTGTATGTAGGGTTACTTTATTGGTGGTTGTTGCTGTGTATATTTCATGGATATTGTTCTTCTCCAATAGGCTTTATATTCATACTGAGGGAATATATTACCACAGTCATTGTTGTACAGTAAGTACACTTCTTAAAATAGTCAAATAAATATATATGCATATATGAAAAAGCATTCCTCTGGAGAATCTTTAATTTATTAAAGACTGACATAAACCACAATTTCTATTACGCTAAATGTGAAAAATAATAATGAAACTAATGATATGAGGAGTAGGTTAAAGGGGTATGATTTGCATCATATACAATAAGTAAATTAATGATTTCCAGACTTTTGGCTGCAGTGTGGTCCTGTACCCTCGGGAATAGAAAAAATTGCCCTTTAACAGTGAAAATACTCTATTAAAATAATGTATTTTTATGAATACTTTCCAGCATGTTGATTTCATTAGCGTTTCGCCTCATATTTTTAAGGAATGCGAGATAATCATTGCATCATTTTCAGATCGGCTTTGTTACTTTGATATTAACTGGACATGGTGATTGCACATCTCAGTCACAATTTGTTTAGCCAGATTCGGTCCCCTGTGTTCAAGGAATTTCCCATTTATATATAAAAAAAAATCAACTAAAACAAATGCTCAGCTAGTATCTAAACTGGGGCCTCCCATCCAAGCTTATTTACACTGAGAGCTAATTCTACAAAGTGAATAATCTGAGGAGCAGCATGACATGTCTGATACAAGTAAAGGTTGTTGAATGTGCAGGGGGGTGGAGATGGCAAAATAGATTTTAAAATATATATTATTATACATGTGAATGGGAAACAGGTGTTCTCTGATTCTCTGCCCATTTCCAAGGTGCCTGTCTTGCCGCCTCATTCTGTAGGTTACCAACTGGACTGAGAGACGATAAGTAACTCGGTCTTAATGAGTTTCACCAGCCTATTCTGGCTGCCCACTGTCTCACAGCTGAAATGCAGCTCCTGTCATGAGCCCACTATTCATGGAGAATGCCCCCCGGTATGGTTCTCTCTTCTGTGTGAAGCAGTAGGGCAGGTCTGGGGGGGTGGGTCCGTGCCGGTGAGTCCTGCTATCGGCTCGCACAGCCGCGTTTCCTAAGCGAAGGTGTGAAATACGAACTCCGGCCGCGCGGGGGACCGGGAACGCTAAAGCTGCTGACGCCGTGGCAACGGCAGCGAGCCTGTCCTGTCCGCCGCTCTCCCCTCGTCCCCGTACCCGCGGAGCGAAGTGCACCGTCATCCTGACCTGATTGCAGAAACACTGCTGCTGGGCTCAGCTTGCTCCCGCGGGAATAACTCTAGCTGTTTACCTTCAGCCCCCCCCCCCTTCCCGTACATTTCCGTCAAGTTCGGCCCCCCACTGCCATGTTGTTTTCCTATAACCGCGTCACAGACCCGATGGCAACACTCTTCCAGCGCCCCCGGATCGCTCACCTTAATAAAGCCGCTCGATTCCTTTTAATCGCTCTCAATCTGGGCCCCACTTCCTGGTTACCGTTTGATTTTTTTTATTTTTTTCACCAGCATGTTTCTTGGTATTTTGTATCACCTTTCTGGCTGCTGCTGGGTGCCAGGGAAGGAAAAAAACAAGAAAAAAAATCGATGCAGACCTCGCGTGTCTGAAAGGCTTCCCGTGAATTTCGTCTGTTTGATAAGATGGCTTCTCATTCTCTACAGGCCCTGATGGGGTGGAGGGCATCGTGCTCTTGGTCGAGTTCGCGGCTGATTCTCACTGGCGTGGGCAATCACAGACCAAACAATCGCCTTCATTTTAAGGATCCAAACATGAAAAGAGCGTGGACAGCCTGCCCACTAGATGTTATCATTGCTCAAGAGCATTTTCCCAATTAACCCTGCTATCTTTGGCGTCTTTACCCCCCTCGCTCTTTTCCAAAAGGAAAACAATTGTTAGATCATTTCTGCCATCACAAAAATGTTTGTGCTTCTACTGTGTTGAACTTGAGTCTATCCACAAACCTTTGGCACCTGAAAAAAGGAATGGCAGAGTTTTTGTTTTTATTGTTGTGTTTGAATGCAGTTCTTTACAGAGCAAACTGACAAATACTTTTTTTTGTTTGTTGTTTTTTGTTATTCTGACACTTATATATGAAGTGTACAGTAAATAATGAGTACGAGTGTTTATTATTGTTATTATTATTATTCTGTACCCGCTTAACCTATGAAGGGTCGCGATGGTCCGAATCCTAGCTATCCCATGAGCTACGGGCACAAGGCTATTATTATTACTACTGCTATCTTTAATATTATTCATATTGCTGCAGCTGGTATTAGCGCGGCAGTTATGCTTGCTGCCCTGATGCCGGTTAACGTACCGTCAGCGTTAACCGGTACCGGGTTTCGGAGCTTGCAGCCCGGGCTCCTCTTTCCACCGGGCACGTGTCAGCACCTGCTACGCCGGTTCGCGGTCTGCCTTTAAGCTGTATATATTATATATATTTTTTTTATATATCTCTTTCCGCCGAAATATATATATATTAAAAGCGTTTATGAGCGAAAACACATTTCGGGAGACAGATGGCTGTGGAGCTTTTACGCCGTGCACGTGTGCAGCTCCTCTTACGTTTTATTTTTAATCCCTCCGGCGGATTGTTTATATACATGCCAATGGGGGAAAATGCCAGGTAAAGCTTAATAGCTGCACCTAATTGGCAATCAGTTTATGTAAATACCAGTAAGTCTTGCACACAAACATTCCGGCGGACCTTGAAAGGTATAAGTTCGGAGTCAGGATGCCGTTGGTGCTCGGTGGAGGGAAAAAGAAATAATGAAAAAAGTCTCTGGAAGAAAAAACAGATAAAGGTGAATTCTGTACTTCCGTGCAACATGGTTTTAATAAAAGCCCCGTTCCGCTGATGGGGAATGACAGACGGAGTGACTTCGCCTATCAGGCTGCAAATAGAGCAGGCACCCGGCTCCCCAGACACCCGCTTCTTATCGGTGAGACTCTCCCGTAACGCCGACCGCCCATTTCAACATCCTCCGCCTACAATTAGGTGCAGATTTCTGATTTATACAACGTCACGTTCGATTTCGGTTCAGATCTGCCCGCCCGCTAATGGACGGGGCCTTATTGCCCAGCTGCAGAGCCCTCGTTTTTATGTATGAAAACAAAAAAAAAGAGGAAGAGGGAGCGTCAGATTTCAAAGAGTCATTTGTCCCCTACCCTCCGCGACTGACGTGCCCCAAAATTAAGCGCAACGTGCTGAGTGTAAGTTAAGTCTAGTGTGACTGACAGGAGACGCTTTGATTGGAGCTCAAATCATTGGATCATTTGGCTGATTAAAGACTTTGAGCGGCCTGTGTAAATTCCCATCGTTTGGGGGTTTCCAGATCTGTCTGTATTCCTGCTGGTTTCCATTACCGGGGAGTTCATGGACGTGACGCCAGGCATCCTCCTGTTGTTTAGATTACACCTCTACTTGAACACTGCAGCTTTTGTACCTCACCCCCCCCCCCTCTCTCTCCCCCTCTCTCCATCTCTCTCTTTCTCTCTCTCTTTCCATTTCGGTGTTTAAAGCCTCTGTGATTGCTTCGCTGACACGGCGCCCAATGAAAATTCACAGCTGCACACTCGCTGGAAGATGAGCGCCCTGTCCGCTCACCGTGACGCCTTTTTTCCTGCAGTGTGTTAGGGCTGATGTGTGACTGCGGGTTTGGAGGTCTGTGTCTGCGTCCGGAAGGTCACTGCTAAGAAGCCCCGTGGCCAGCAGAGTAATCATATCGGTGTGGGGTCCTTGAGCAAGGCCCTTACCCCCAAAAACTGTCTGACCCAGCACTTTGACCCCAAGCTTCACTCTCTCCTGTCTCATTGGCGAGCCTGATGGGACACAAAGACTGAATTTCCTTGTGCTCGATGCCTGTACAGTGAAATTAAAGGCATTCTGTTCTCTTACATGTGGAGAGAGCTTATCAGGTATCACATCGGAGTGGGGACTTTCACCTGGTTTTGCTGCGAGAATGCGGCAGAATTCAGAGAATAGTGAAGGTTGCAATCTCACTATGAGGTGCGTAGGGGGTGTTAAGCTATATCCACTTGATGGAGGGGTGTGTACAGAGGCAGGGCCAAGGGGCACTGGGTCCAACTCAAAACTGATTGTCTCCTCTCCCCTGTCGCTCATCAATTCAAAAGACATCATTGGTTAATGATAAGGGTGGCCCTACTGTACGAATTATGGGCCATCGTATGCCTCCTCGCCTTTAAAAACCCTAGAATCTCCACGGGCTGGAGCTCTATAGGTGTCTGTACATAACCGTATGATTGGTTACTGGGGAAATGGACCGTCACGGCAGCTGTGCGAAGCTGGGGAGAGAGGCTAAGAGACAGAGGGGGTGTACACTGACACCACGCTGTATGTAGCCGACCGTCCTGTTTACTCTTGCGGAGGACGTGCGGTGATCTAAGAGTAAGGCAGGGAACCCGGCCGCGGCAGGATAATACGTCTTATTGCCGGGACTGGTGCTGTAGTTCTCACGGCACCGAATACGTGCCAGCACGTCTCATCTCGCCCCATTTTGTGTATCTGTGCCTCCTTGCTATTATGTCACCGGCGTAGAGCTCCGGGAGGAATCCGGAAGGTTCCGCGCGGTAATTTACGAGAAACCGTCACTGCGAAGGAGCAGCCGGCGCCAGTAAACTTCACGCAGGCGGAGCACAGGACACACGGAAGGTGAACATGGCATCCTCTCCCGCTATCCCTACTGGAGCTTTATTTAGGTCACTGCATGTCAGCCAATAAGGCCAATTATTTTTTTTCTTCTGAAAGAGAAAATAACCCCCCACTGACACCCCCCCCCCATCCATTTACCCTACTCCCCACCTTGGCCATGAAGTATCTGTCATATCATTTTACTGTACATTATCTGACCTGCTCCAGACAGCTTGATGGAAGAAGTGTCAGGCTATTTTTGGGCCGGATTCGTCTTTGTGGAGTTATTAACGAAAAGGCCTTGACATAATTAGATAAGGAACGACAAGGAGCAAAGTAGCGGGATCGAGCACGGCGAGAGCTGGCAGCTCGCCGTCGCACCGGGGAGTGGGTGAAGAGGGCGCACCTTCGTGTCCGCCAGGCCTGGACCGAGGGCTTCCGGAAACATTAAGTCCTCATTGTTCAATATCCCGAAGTAGACTTGGATATTCTTTAAATGCAGAATGTTTCGCAATCCGTTTGTCTGCACTTCATTTGAACATGGATTGCTACTTGAAAACTCACCTTAACGTGTGGCCTTTTTTTTTTTTTTACACCATCCACCTTTTCATGGAATTAATACAATTACTGTGAAGTTTTGAACTGAATTATTTGTTTTTTTATTTGGTCTTGCCCCCACGCCTCCTTACTGTTATTGTGACCTGTTGGTGAACGTAGTCTTTAGGTCAAGCCACTGTGTCATCATGTGGCCGTTGGGGGGGAGGGGATGGGGGGGGGCTTGCCGTTCCCCCCCCCCCCCCCGTAACTGCCTGATATGCAGGGGCTAGGCTTGTATGACTCTGCAGTGTGCCATTTCATATTAGTCATCGAGGGCAGCTGTATCTTTGCAAAATGCATTAGCATGGCACTCAGATCTCATATTGCCCAGGGTTAAACACAAATTATATCATTCCTGTTGTCCAATCAAATCAGCGTGACCCCTCGACCCCTGAAATGAGTGGAATCCATAATAAAATATGACATCGCGCAAAGAGGCTGATTTTAATCTGAGCTGACGTTTGATCAAATGAAGGCGACCTGCTGACCTTGCGGGAGAATGAAATGTGTACAGTGCCTCGGTGAGTCGGGGTGTGGGGGTGGAAGAGGGGCAGCGAAAGAATGGAGGGAGGGTGGGAAGGAGGGAGGGGGGACAGAGATAAGGAGGGGGGAGGGGCAGTCTTCTGTTGAGCTGTTGTCGCTCTTGTTAGCGTTATATTTCTCCTTCTATAGAAACCCTTGTTATGAGTAAAAGCCTGTCCAGAGCCTCAGCAACAGTAGGAGGGGAAAAAGCTGCAATGAGGTGCCGATCTGCACCTTTATTTCCCAGCTTTCACCTCGTCCCGTGTTGTGCTTAATGCGGCTCTCTGTCCACTGTACAGTACCATGTGGCACGCTGGTGACATCTTTGGCCCCTGCACAATGTCCCTAACCCGCTGACACAGTAAAGCCTTTGTCCTTCAGCTCTGTGGCCCGTCAGCCCGGCCCAGCACTGGACTGAGGCACCCCTACCAAACCTGCAGCTTCACAGAGATCCATTTTTTTCCCTATTCAATGAGTTTAAACAAAACAATTATAATAATTCCCCTGTGAGCAGGCAGCACATTTCAGCGTATAATGAATATCATTACACTCCATTAATCTTCTCTCTGCCAACAGTAGGGAAGGGATAACGATGGGTTAAACAGAACCTCAGGAATGTCAGATGGAGGATGCTGGCAGATTTGGGGCCCAGCATTTAACAGGGGCCCTTGAATACATAAAATTATATGTAGAATTGGGTGGGGGAGCCCAAGGTGACAGTCTGGCCAGAATTTCTAGCTACGCCCCTGGCTGTGACATAACACAGTCACGGGCACTGCGTCACGCTGTGCGATATCTGTCGCCCTATGCATGAGAGCGCTGCCCGTTTAAATCCTCCTCGCCGTTCACTTAGCCGCGATCAGGCTGAATAAGCCCGATCGGAGCATTTGTCCGGGTTCCCTCTCAGCATTGAGTAAAGGCAGCCCCCTTTCGCGTGCGATCGGCTGCCTGGCCGCTTAATCCAGAGCGATAGACTTACATCTCCGCTTGAGACAAATGGAAGTATAGTGCATTAGTCCTGTGCAAACCCCACCCCCCCCCCACCCACCCCACGAAATTTGCAAATGCTATTGAACAGAGTGGCGCATGAATAATGCAGTCGGCCTTCTGGAAAGATGAAGTTGGAGCGCCAGGGTGTAGAATGGCGGTAACAGGAGATTCACCGGCGCGGCAGAGAGGGCTTTGTGAAGTGTTGATGTCTCCGACATGATACGGTTCCTTGGGAGAGCGGCCCCGACGCACGCCGCTGCCCGCCGTGTGGGTTAGAGAGTCCGCACTGTCGGCCTACACTCGTGATGTTTAAATAAAACCTCCGCGCTTTTCCTATCTAAGCCTTCCTAAATGCGGGATTAGTGGCCGATACACTTTTAAATTCACTCATGTAGCGTCCAGCATCATCGAAACTTTTCTTACAATTATGTAAGCTTTCTCATTGTTCGTGCGATCCCTAAAAATAATCGAAAGTATTTGTGTTGTGTTGCTCTTAAATTCATTTCAAGATGTTAAAACTGAAGGGGGGGGGGCACAGACGGCAGTAGCACTCGAGTCTGAGGTGTAAAGCTGTAACACCCGTGTAGTGGGTGTCGCCTGAGATGAGCTTCTTCACGATCTGCACCCGGAGCCAAGTCGCGTGTCCAGCACGATGGGCCACAGTCCGAGGCGATGAAGATGAGGCACGTGAGAACTTGAGGAAAACGTTAGCCTGGTCGGATATACTGTCGACTGAAGCCGAAGTCTCTCTTCGCCGACCTCGAGCCGCACAACCCTACAGACCCCCGACTTCTCGCTGTCCTTGAAGCTCTCATGTGCCTTGTAGGTGGAGCTAGCAGCAGAACCGAGAATCGTGTGGTTAGCATATTTTATTTACATAAAAAAAGAACGAGCCATTATTATCTTCTCACTCAGCTTCTCAAGGGTGTGGCTTTACAATTAGTCTTTTTTTAAGTAGGCTATGAAATCCACACAGCGGAAGGACTGAGTCAAATTAAGTATAGTTTTTTTTTTGTTTTTTGTTTTTTTCATTTCTTGTTCTTTTTCCCATGGTATAATTTTGCGTGCGTAGTGCTGCTCTTTAAGCCATCAGCAGTGACTGTGCTTCTGATGTCTCACATGGCCTCTTAAGAAAACTTAAAAGCAAAATAATCAGTACAAGCTCTGCTATATATACTACAGAAGCCGGGATTTAAGGGCCTAAGCACTTTGATATTTATATCAGTTTTCTAATGCTTTTTTTTGTTTCTATCAGAGTCCTCGTATTTCCTTGTATTGAATCCAAGGTCATAGCTGATTGAAGTATAATAGGAGTGTAGGCATCTGGTCTAATATTTAGTGATGTTCAATCTATTTTAATGCAGCCTTGCTGTATATTCACTGATGAGTCCAGCCGATGCACTTTTCTGGTCCAATTACAGTAAATCACGGTGCATTCTGCTATCGCAGCTTTAATGAGAACATAGGAGGATGAACAATGGGATCAGGATCATTTGTTTTCCAGTTTGCAACTCATAAAGTTATGGCTTAAGGAGAATGACATCATGAAAGTAAAAATAAAATGGATTATGGGATTGTTATTGTGCCATATGTGCTTACACAGAACATCCTGTGTTCACTCTTCAGGACGGGGAGGGGGGTTGGGGTGAGGGAGCCATTTATATTTTATATTTTATGGCGTACCTGCATAGCCTCGCCATCTTATGCACGTTATATTTCTGAAAGTTGTCTGTCAGCATAATATGATTACAGCAAAATGCTCAAACATTAATACTCAGTGAAGCAGTGAAAATGCTTCAGGAATTTTTCAGGAAAAATTGCTTTTCCCGAAATTAAATTAAATTAAACGAAATTAACGAAATTAAAAGAAAACAACCAAGCTAGCGACATTCGGCTTGCCGTGCGTCCACTAGCTGGCGCTTTTCCTCAGTATTAGATCGTTTTCCGGCACACCGTCATTCCCGGCCCAAAAGATCCGATCGCGTTTAATCAGGGTCTCTGCCCGGATCCATATTCAGAGACAAAGGCAATGAGTCGTGTGGCCAGTTACTCTGAGCAGGAGGCCGTGGAGCTGAAAAGGGCCTATTTGAGATCTGTTTCAATCTGACATTTAAGGGAAATGCCAGCGAACAGGTGAAAAGGAGAGCCAGCCTTTCTTTACATCCAGACATACGTGCTTTGTCCACTAGCCCCCCCCCCCTTATATCCACTATGTGCATAGCAGGGCCGAAAGCAGAGTCTGTGTGTGTGTGTGTGTGGGGGGGGGTTTGCATAGATCACATGTGGGGACCAAAATGTTCCCAAAGTCTGATAAAACCTGAAACTTCCTTACTTTTGGGGACATTTTTTCAGGTTCCCATTTGGATAACCTCAATTCTACAAAACTCTGCAAATGCAATCAAAAAAGTAAAAATGCAAAAGTCTTGTATTTGGGTTGCTTATTTATGGTTAAGAATTGGGCTGGGTTGGGGCTAAGGGTGGCGTGGCATAAGGGTTTTTCCTATAGAAATGAATGGACGGTCCCCATTTAGATAGGTACATTGGTATGCGTGTGTTAGGGAGGTCATTCAGATATTCTTTCCTGCACTATTCAGCAATCTGTATTTAAACAGCCTATGTGGGACATGACGCATCGCTCACACTGGAGACAATTAAAGTGTAAAGCGGATCTTACGTTATTTTGACTAAGCAGCACTGTATCTGGCAATGCCAGACGCTAAATATATCACCAGAATCGTCCCTCACCATCTGAATTTATAACCTTGCCTACAGACCTAGTAACCCAGTCCTGCTGGTGATAATTTGCAATCTCCTACGGAGTAGTCATTCAACTAAGACCCCTTGTAGTTCTGTCAACTCGTTTTTCTTTCCTCCCTTCTACTTTTAATCTTAGGAAGATGCTATTTGAATTTGGACATTTGGGGCCCTCTTACCACCCGGGAAGATTGCCATCTCTCAAGCAGCTGGGCCCACGGCGTTGCCGCACTGTTGTTTATTTGCCTTGTTTATCTGAATTTGGTCAAATTTAAAAACTTCTATCTCATCTGTGGATGTCCTCTGCCTATCACCGTATCACCGTTCTTTTTATTATAATTTTTCTTTTTACTCTCCCCTGGATGGAGAGATGACTTTGACGGACGTGCGCATCAGCATCAAAAGGTGGGCCCATTCGTGTTAACGCCCGTGATGTACTTGGGGTATGTCTGCCCATTTCTTTGCGTCAACGGTAAGCAGAACCGCCGTCGCTGAGGTGGGCGTTTCTTGACAGTAGCTCTAACTCCAGTGAAGATAATTTCGCTGCTGACTAAGGCCATCCTTAATCTCCTAAACCTTGTGCTTTCAAGTGTTTGAAAGGGTCCTTTAAGTACACACGTACATTTGGCAACCCGGTGTTCACAAGTGCTCCAACTGTTAAATCTAATCTATCACCATTGCAGCTGCAGTAGACTCACTCCATAAGCAACGCCTTCCTCGACTTGATGCAAAATGATGATGCGAACAACTTACTGTAAAGCTAGCTGTTTTTTTTTAACTCATCTCTCTGGATGACAGTATGTTTTTGAGAAGTCGGGTTGTATGCAGGAACGCTCGTCCGGTTAGCTCTCACCATTTTGCGCGCTGATGCTGATCCACATGCCGAAACAGCCACATATCCACTGCAGGATTGCCAGGTGACATGTCATTTTTACCGCTTCATTTTGTTTATAGACCAAGGAGAGGTATGGCAGTTATTTATCTAGTAGGAAATTATCGAACCTGCGGCAGCAGGAAATTTATCTCAGATCAGACAGCAGAATCCAGTGTTTGTCATTCACATGCATCCCTTCTGGTACATTGAATTGGTACCTCACATAAAACTAATACAAAGCTGCGGTCTTCCTTAAAATGATGATAGGCATATTTTCTCTTTTTGTAATATGCTGTATGGCTCAAATGTTGCGTTTTAGTAGCACAGAATCCTTGCAACCTTGCAGAAACATTGCAAATAGAGAATAGGTACGATAGCAGTGCCAAATTTGGGTGCATGTTGAATTCCTAAATATTTTATGTAAATTCTACTTTTGTGAAACATCTACTGAGTAATTTAAGCGTGTGGTTGATAGGGGCAGTGTGTGGCTCAATGGGTTAGGATGATGTATCGGTGATGTGGAGGTCAGTGGTTCAAATGCTGTGGTTGGTAGAATAATTCCCCCACTGGGCGGTCGGGAAGGGCCCCTAACCGCCAGATGGTCCTGGGATTGTCCCACCTTGCTTTCTCAATTGTGCATCACCTTGGATGAAAGAATTTGCTAAATAATTAAAATGCAATAATGTATGTAGTGAAGAGAAGCACTTATGTAAGTCTCTCTGGCTAAGGGCGTATGCCAAATGCTGCTGTAAATGTAGATGCAGTTAATGTGTTATCCCAAAAAGAGACATAAAACAGTGGAATTTCGGGCACACAGAAAAATACCAAAATGTTCACTTCCACTAGGAAAAAAGCACCAGACATTACTGGGTTGGGTTTGGGCCAGTCTTGACCCATATGCCAGTGAAGTACCATGCTTTACCCAAGTCATGGCATTCTGAAAGGACAGAGGGTACTCTTCGCACAATGCCTTCCATGTTTACAAAGATAATTTAGCTTCCTTCCAACAATTATGAGGAAAATTGAATCTCAGGAAATGTTCGTTTTCTTATCCATGAGACTGAACAATAGCAATATCCTTGAAACAAAAAAATAAGAAACAACTGTCATCAAAGGATAAACCTGAAAGAGCCCTAACCTTTTTTTTCTGGGGATCGAAGAGGCACCATCACATTCTTTTTGTGTTTACATGCATTGTAGGTATGAAGATGCATTAAAGTCCTTTTTTTTTGTCTTGAGAGCTGGCTTTAGTGCTTTCGCTTTCCTCAGATAGCATACTTGAAGGGCAATGTGGCAAAATCAGCACCATGTGTCAGTTTAGCTTTGCATAGTAGCATTTGCATCTATTGCTCATCACATGAGCAGCATGTCAGAATAGCAAAAGCTGTGGTTTTTATCTATGTGTGTAATCTTTTCAGTGCATATACAAAGGTTCGGGTTACTACAGATTTTGCTTGCGACTTATAAAAGTGCTATGTTTTTACTGTGAATAACTAAAAGTCTCTATATTTTGCACTGTGACACGGTGAGATACTTCATATTGGAGCACAGACAGGGGAAATCAGATATACAGGTAATGTCGCTTTATTAAAGGTATATTTCAAAACCTAATAGCCTGTTGTGTATAAATATTATTTGTAGGAGGGCAAGGCAGAGTCCTATCGAAGGCATTACATTATTTGTGGAAGTTAGTGATGATTTAAAGTCATTATTTTTTAGGTTTAGAAATAAAATGAAGCTCCTTTTCATCTCTGAAACACACTCTTTTTGTTGTTCTTCTTTGCTTAGAATGGTAAAAAAAGGCAGAAGAATTGATTTAGAGTACTCTCTCAGGGTAAAAAATGTATTAATCCACTGGGCATTTTTATCTCTGGCATAAAATGTCCAGGTTATGGTCATGTAAAAGAAACACATTTCTCCTTGTAGCCAAATTGTTTCTTTCATCTATGATACAGTGGCCCGGAGTAGGGGAGTGTTTTGCCATTTTTTGTACCTCAGTGGGGAAAACAATAGCAGCATTTGTTTGGATAATTCTGGGGGTAGAGTGCTTACAGAACCATATTGCACTAGAAAGCTTTCTGACAGTAATAAAAATGCAAAAACTTGACAGTATTTTCATCAGTAACTGCACTGATTTCCTGAAAAGCCTGTGAAAACAGCCCTTTCAGTAACATATATAAATTGTGATGTTATCTCGGATAGTAATGTTTTCTCAGCTGCTGAAACTGCCCCCACCCCCCAGATTTTTCAACTTTCGTATCTGCTAAAAGTATTTGTTTAGCGAGATAAATGGCCTAGCCGGTAAGCAGAATGACAGCACACACGAAGATGACATCGAATTGATTTCTGAAATGTAACTGAGCAGACTGCTTGATATATACAGCAAGACATGAATCATAAAAATTCTATTAAAAACCTCTTGAATGGCTGACACCGGAATATTATTTGTGATGATTAATTTGACTCCATCATTATGAAGGGAATGAAATCAGATTGCCTCTGATGAAATTGCTTTTCATTCCCGGGTGAATACCCCC
Organism: Petrocephalus schoutedeni; assembly: GCA_026780765.1. Classification (NCBI taxonomy): domain Eukaryota; kingdom Metazoa; phylum Chordata; class Actinopteri; order Osteoglossiformes; family Mormyridae; genus Petrocephalus; species Petrocephalus schoutedeni. The sequence goes on along the minus strand of JAODKL010000107.1, from coordinate 4,901,671 downwards.
AGTTTTGGGAGCAGAGAATCCCAACACACCTCTGTTTGGCAGACACACATGTGAGTGGTCTCTTTCAGAGAATGTCCTAATAAGGGCTTTGGTCTATAAACAAAGCAGAGTGCTGTTGTTTGCCGTAGTACTGGTTAAGCTGGACTTTCCCTCAAACTCATGTATGAAGTCATTGTAAATGCCCATGAAAGAGGTGTATTTTCGCTCCCTTGGGTGCGTAAGCGAGTAAAGGAGTGCGTAAAGCCAAGCAGTGGATCCTGAAGTAGATCCTTAACGTTGTCACGAGTCCCTTGGCAACACTCTCCTGCCCCCCCCCCCTCCCCCCCCCCAAGGGGAAGACATCCAGGCCTAAATGATGCATGCATCACCAAATGCCTGGAGGCTAGCTGTTAAATAAATGTATTTAGATTTCGCAAAAGCGAAACAATAAAGTGTATGGGGATTCTGCAGCTCTGCAGATGTGAGCAGTGACTTTAGAAGTAAGTGAGAGGGAAGCGTCTGTTTCGAGGTGGTGCGGTGGTCTGGGGGACGCAGACCTCAGCCTCTTCCTTAATTGAAGTACAGGATGACTCTCCATTGAACGGCCGTTGCCTTCCCCCTTGCAGAACTTCTCCGGTCAGGGCGGAGGCAGCAGCAGCGGCGGGGGCGACGAAGACTACGAGATCCCTCCCATCACCCCCCCGAATCACCCCGACCCGTCCCTGCTCCACCTGATGGACCCCGAATCGAGTTACCTGTGCCACTCCTTGCCTCCCAACGGCCTGATCAACCCTTACTCCTACCCAGAGCTACCTGCCATCATGATGTCCAACATGCTGGGACAAGATGGACATCTGCTCTCTGGCCAAATGCATTCTGTAAGTCTGCGATCTTTCATTCCGCCTCTGCCTACCGGTTTCAAGTACCTAAGCCAGTTCAGATGATCCGTCCCTGGCTACTAGAATCATGCGCTAATGTGCCGTCTTGTGGAAGTGTCCCACTGGGCCTTAAAAGCCCCCAGTGCATTCTGGGAAGGCAATGTGATATGAGCTGCTGAAAGTGCATGTGATGAGGGCGGCCATTGTTTCTGAAAGTGTGTTTACAGCATCGCCGTAGCTGCTGAGCTCACCAGCTGCATCTCCTAATTAAAAAAAAAAACAACTTTCACTCTTCAAATCTAAAATTATATCTGCAACCACATACACATGTAATTTGTTTTGCCTTTTTTAGGTAGAATGAATTTAATGTAATAATACATTTTTTATAAGCATCATTTAAGAGACTCATGGGTACAGTAATAAGAGTAATACATAAAACATATAAATACCATGCAATAAAATAAATACCATACACATGACTACACACTAGCACTAATGCATTTTATAGCAATTGTACAGTGTTTGTTTTCTGGCAATTGATAAATAACATAGTACTGAAATATTTGGAAAGGTCAAGCCATCCGTTACAGCTGTATTACTTGTACCTGCACGGGAACTGAAATGCTTCACCTGTTTTCACTCTACTATTGCTCCTCTAATGTTTAATTGTTTCTATACTGTTACATGTGCTCAGGGCTGGGTTTTGCCTAACAAGTAAGAATTCTAGTGCGGTTGTTGAGTCTTGAGCACCTTAGGAAGTGCACATCATGTCATCGTCACATTTGGCGAAGTTGCTTTTGTAGAGCTGGTCAGCATAGGGCAAAGACCATGACCAGATACTCAGTGAGGAGGGCGGGATGGAGAACGTTTAGCTTCTTCAAGCCCAGAGGATCCACCAGTGAACTGCCAAAACACCAGCACTCGCAAATCATCATCTACTTCCATCATATTACCAGTCTATCGAAAATGTTGGGATTGAGGCGTCTTTTGGTAGATGTATACTTATGGGTGCTAAATAATTCCCAGGGAAAAACCAGGACACCTGCTTTAAGAAGGTTGCTGTGCATATTTCAGTAACACTTTCAATGAAGCCCATATTCATAAAGCCTAATAATTTCTTATAATTCATTGTAACACATTCGTAAAGCATTATAAACATGCTATACATTTTTATAATAAGGCATATCACATTGTAGCCGTTACAGCCATACGTCTCAGCCATAATATACTATAAATACTTTCATAACAGTCAATATAAGCATTAAGGATGATTTCTGCTGCATTATGGTGTTTATAGTGTATTATAGATGAGACCTCCATAGAGCATTCATAATGTATGCATTTATAATACTTTATGAATGCATTATAATGCATTATGACGGTATGTGTAATGCTGTATAATGACTGCTGGAAAGCGTTACCAGTATTTCGAGCTAGCGCCGGCAGGCTGCCTTTCCTCATCACGTAACAGCAGCCTGCTATATGCAGCTCTTCTCGGAGAAGAAGAACCAAAGGTTATTAGGCTCTGTCAGGATTTCTGCCTCAGAGTTGGTTCCATTGCTCATAATCTACAGTAGACCATGCAAATTATTCCTGTTGCTGTCACGTTCATTCCTCAGCAGCTGCCGTTAAAAATTTTACTTTATTGTGAACTGCAATACAGTAGCTTGTTCTTTGAATACATTTATGCTAGGATAGTTAACAGATATTAATAAAATAAAATTTAATGAAGTTATAGAAGTAGCTCAATATGAGGAATAAGTTTTACTCTGTCGTATATTTCCAAATGAATCTGTTTAAATAGTTACTTCTCTTGCAATTACTTAAGTATAATTGACGGTCTCCATAAAATCCACGAGCTCCAGCAACATTTACATGGAAGATTTGACTGATTAGCATTAGAATACTGTAGTGCGAAGGTAGAAGTCAAGGACTCTTTGTAATTCTCAAGTGCAGGTAAAAGTAAAATAGTAAGGAATAGAGGTGGTTTCTTTCACCATTGGATTGCTTCCTAAAATTGATGGTGGCTGTTTGTGGCATTGCTGTTTAGGTACCTGGGAAAATTCCTCAGCTCAGGCTACACTTATAACAATGTCTGCTGGTCAGAGAGCATAAATTCAGTCTTGAGCACAGGCATGCTCCATACAGAAAAATGGAGTTCAAGAAATGTTTTAATGGGGCTGGAAATCCACATCACCCACCCTGCATAAGACAGTCTTCTCCTGACAGCCTAGGAAATTAGGTGTTTTGCCCAGGAAATGCTGCGGTAAGGGCCTGGTTTCATCAATTCAGATTCATCACAGAAGCTGTAAATGGATTACAGCATGCTGAATGCTGTGGCAGGTATAAAAATAAAATAAAAATATCTTTGGGAGGGGGTGGTTCTTATCACTTTCACTCCTCTCAGTGAAAGGATTACGGATTTCTTTTTACATATATCTAGATAAGAGACGGATGATGTGTTTGATGTGATTGCAGGCTGGTGAAATATATGGCCGAATGACAGCTTTCTAAGTGCACCGCGTATCTGCATAGTATTCAGAGGTTCAGGTTCAGGTCTGTGCCCAGTCACTGGGAGAACACAGGCTGACGAATTGGTCAGAGGCAGAAAAATCTGGCTTCTGTTTAATTGGTCCAAAAGCCATTGGAACTTCATATACAGAAGATGTTTTCAGAAAGGCTGTGTTCCTGTCAAACCAGGTTGACAGCCGTATGGAGCATGAAAATGAACAGTGTGATGTTTAGCGCTAAGTGCTGGAAATATTGATGCACAAAAAAGGCTGCTACTTGGATTGAGGAAATATGCGGCTGATCTTAGACACCGTACTTCACGCATTTCTTGGAAAGGACCAGGGGATGGCGCTGTTGTGAAATGTGTTCTAACAAAAAAAGGGGTGAATCTCAATTATACCACTTAGAGGCCTTAAGGGCAGAAGCGTCTCTAAGGAGTATAATCAGTCAGGATTTTGTTGATCATTTTTATTCTTTTTACATTTGTGTTGAAATATATCCCTAGAAAAAAAGGGAGAGTTTTTTTTTTTCTTTTACTGCTGTCAGGGAAAGTCGTTTAACGATTTCTTCTCTGGCTATGAAAAAAGAAATTCTTTTGTGTGCTCCCACTCCAGAGATGTTTGCTTCTGTGAGTCAGTTTTCCAGACCGTAAGGGTCCTATCGTGTCCAGGGTCTTTTGGGGGTAGAGTGATGCCATGCAGCTAGCAGTTTGACACATTGCCTTAAATGGGACTAATGTCTACTCCCTCTGCTAAAATCATCATGACATATCCTCTCCCTGCTAAAACTATTACAGCATGTCGTGGAGACTGCAAACTCATTACCACTTTAATATCATGTACGAGAGAGTGACGTGCTCGATAGGCACATGTGTTTGTCTTAGGTTTATAACGGTCCATATTTTTAAGACCTCGTTAACATCTTCCATCTGCTGAGACAAATTTCCAAGTAATTTATCACATTAAAATATTCGAATGAGCACGGAGATAGATTCAATAAATACTTTCACTTATTGCCTAATAGACAAGGCAGAGGGTTCTAATCTCCAGAAGAGGAAACCCACCAGAGTGATGTGATTAATAACAGCTCTCTGCTGGAACCTGTTTTTATAATGATTGCCAAAAACCACATTCCTAAGCTTAGTAAGTGATTATTTCATGTGATATGAAAATGTGTAATTGGGGGAATGCAGACACCCCAGGCTTCTACACAGTCATCCTTTAATCATTGAATTGACCAAAATAAATAATAGATTCCTGTATGAATCATTTAACGTTACGTACATTCATTTCATTTGAATGGCACTTTGTATTATAAATATTCATGCATGTATATGTTCACGCACAATTGAAATGCATAGCAGCAATACTGAGCGGAAAAAGTATAGTAATGAAGTATTGTAAGGGGGTTATAACAACAAAATTGAGGTGGAAAGGTACAGTAATAGGTACAATGCAGTAATAAAGTACTGTAATAAAGTAGGGATTACTCTCCATGTACAGTGCAGTATTTCTGTTTGTGTGTGCAAGCACTGCATCACCGGCATGAAATTATCGCACATGCTAATTAGGGTACAGTACAGACAAACCAGAATCATTGCCTTTCGCAGCAATTCCCTGTCCACCTGCTTAGTGCTGAATTCAGAAAGGAGTGGCAGTCGTACAGCTCGCAAATTTTGCTGTATCCGTGACTTGGAACCCAACCTGTTCTATAAAACAAGTTCATTTCCAAAAAAAAGGGGATGCTAGTAACATTGGCGGGTGTCACACGAGGCAGCTTTTAACTTGGCCATGGAGATATGGGCTTCAGCAGGTTCATATATCACACAGAAGCTGACTTCCTTCCAGTGAGCAAGCATGGCATTTTCAGCGCCTGCTTCCTCGGCCATATTCTCAGCTAAACTGCTGTCTATAGGGGAGGAGTATATTGGAACTTTGGAAAAATAATAAACGTATGTTGTGCTTTTTTCCCCTTCTTCATCCTGAGTGCTTAACTTTTTTTATCTTGATATTAGTATCCATATTTTTTTGGTACTTTGGGGAGAGCGTTACTAGAAAATCCCCAGAAACACAGGTGTGTGTGTGTGTGTGTGTGTATACAGGTTTTGCTATACTTGTGAGGACTAATGCACCTCACAAGTATAGCAGATCCTCATAAACTGTGACTAGTGAGGTCATTTTTTCAGTCCTCACTACTTCAAACTTCATTTTATAAATATCTATGAATTCAGTCAAAAAAGTAAAAATGCTGAAAATCATGTAATTTGGTTACTTATGGTTCAGGTTTAGGGCTGGGCAGTTGTTAAGGCTGTCGTGATTGGGATTAGGGTTTTACCATAGAAATGAGTGGGTGGTCCTCTCTAAGATAGGAATACAAATGTGTGTGTGTGTGTGTGCGTGTGTGTGTGTGTGTGTGTGCGCGTGTGTGTGCGTGTGTGTGCGCGTGTGTGCGTGTGTGTGTGTAGAGTGGAGCAGTCTCTCAGGTCTGTGCATCTGACTGAGAGGTCAACTCTGGTTGGGCCCATTTTCACAGACACAGCCTGTATCCAGTTATCCATGCAGGTTTGGGCAAAAAAGATACTTAAGTCACCACATGTACTTCAGTGTAAGGAGTGTCAGTAAAATTGACTTAAACATATATACAACATAATAATAATAATAATAATAATAATAATAATCTCAGTCAGTCTTGGGATCTTTGGTCATTAGATACATTTGTTCAT
>JAODKL010000107.1:4806242-4820369 GCA_026780765.1 Petrocephalus schoutedeni | reverse complement strand
TACACCATATATTAATATTTGATTCACAGCAAAAAAGGAATGGGCGGACATCACCCGAAGACGGGAGCTCTGAGTTCTGCCTGATTTCCTTTCTCACTGTTCTGAAGTCTATGCTTTGTGAATTCTTCCAAGTCCTGCTCTGAAGTGTCTGATTTTCAGTTCTAACACATTTGTTACCTTTCGGGGGGGGGGGATGACCTTGGACCCCCAGAAGTTCTTTGTCTCCTAGTTCTTTCTTTTATTTCTTGGCCTTTCCCTTTCCCTGTTTTTGTTTAGTATTCCAGATGTTGTAATATAACACAACTTACCCATTCAAAAACTCTTGTGAAAGGAAGACAGGCAGAAATGGTAATACAGGTTGAGAAAGAAATCATTTGATGGGTTGCTAGCAGAAACACAGAGTTGTCTGATTATTGCAGTGTTATGCTTTTTTTAATAAGTGTCATCTGGGTGTGCTAATGGTTAGTTGTGAATATTCCATGTGTCAGCTAGCAACAGCAGACTATATACATGTCAAATAAAACTTCTGCAGAAATATTAAAAGAATAAAATTTTAAAGCAAGGAAAAGTCCATCCTAAGCTGAACAAGGCAGTGATACACCCTGGACAGGATGCCAGTCCATTGCAGGACACATATACACACAAGCAACCGATAGGCAATTTGGAGAACCTACTGGATAAAATGATAGTCCAGAGTCCAACAACCCAAAAAAGCCATTTGATTGATGGATTTACGAATGGATAAAATATAAGGCAAAACAATAAGAAAATGCATTTCATAATTCCTAATCTTCATACAAAGCAAATGATTTCACGCTTTTGGTTAAAAAGTAGAAAAAAATTTAGAAAACTGAGAAACAAAGGGAACCAAACTCCAGTACTGTGCTCACGCTGCAGCAGATTGTATGCAGCTACTTCTTGCTGTGGCCTTTATTTGTAGATTGTTCTAAAAATGTACATGTTCCTTTGGGCAACCTGATCATAAAGTTTCTTGTTATTAATTAATTTAAATGCTTAACACACATGAATTAATTGTTGCTGTTTTAACAGCTTAACAGTTTAAAATGATTCAGGCTGGTGCATAAATTTGTAACATCAAATGCACATCATGTATACTGCAAATGGGGCAGACACTATTGGCCCAATTTCATGGAACTACTTAAATAATAGTCTATAATACACACAAATACTGGAGAAAATAAACAGTGTGAATAAACACAGTGAATAAGCAGATTGCCTTAGGTAAATAACCACTGCTAATTCTAACAGTTGATTTCATATTACTGCATTTAACTGAAATGTACAGCTGACTTGGAAACTGTGAATTCATTGTGAGATATTTCACAGATGAATGAAAATACTTGAAAAGATGGAAAATAAACATTCCACTTAAGAACAACACATTAATTAACATCCAGTTAAAAATGCACGTGCTGTTTGAAGCAATGTACAACAATCAGCCTTTTGCTGGATGCTTTGACGGAAGATTTAAAAATATTAAGCACTGCCTTCATTACTCTTTCAAGGCAAGAGTCATAGGTCTACTGTGACATAATATACTTCTATTACAGTTTGCACTTAGGTTGGTTGTGTAGGTGTCTTAAATGTCTGAACCATCTTCGGTGGCACGAGGTTGTCTGAGATGTACGCACGTTCCTTCCGTGACCTTTCGCCCAGTCTCTATCTTCTGCAGACTGCCCAACAACCAGGCAACACTCACCCTTTGGTAGCAATGACATCTTTTAACTTACAAGAATAAAACATGCCTCTCTGACGCCCTTAATGGGAATAGAGGGAATAGAGGGAAAAAAACACTAAGGAAAAAATGAGAGAGGCTGGCGCATATTAGGATAGTTATAAAAAGGCATATTTTTTCCCTCAAATGTTAAAATGCGACATCATATTACATTTTTCTTACTATGAACTGTGCTTTTGAAAGAACACGGTCTTCGTAGGTGTACAGAATTTTATCTACAGATATTCATTGGAATTTGAATAACTGTGATACCGGATAATACTTAATAAATGACAGTATGCGCAAACGAAGCAATCCATATTCTCTACAAAGTAAGACCGTATATAACGTATTCCTAGTAAGTGTGTTACGGTTTAACCTATAGAAATGGATTATACAACATTACCTTTCCATCTGTACAGTATCCGTGCGTGTTCATTAGAATGCCTTTGTATTAAAATTGGTAATAACTGATATTCACCATAAAAATGAAAACGTATAGAGAAATACATGTAATATATTTTATACGAACTAATAAAACTGATCCGACGTTCGGCGAACAAACCGGATGTCAGACATCGGATTCTGCAAGGATATTGGTTCGGTCCACTAAGACAAAAAAAACTACGCTTGGATATGTATGACTATTAAGAAAATAATTTCAAGTAAGAACTACGCCGAACTAGACAGCACGTTAAAAGTAACAAGTAACAGAAACATTGGCAAAGCGCTGAAAAAAAAGTGGAGGTAACTCTCACAAACTTTACGGTAAATCTCTTTGCCGATACTAGAATAACTTACCTGGAAATACGGTTCTCACGAAGAACACTGGGTGCCTAACGGAGTAGTAGATGTTACAAATAGCGCAGTAAATGTTTATTAATAATTATCGACCAATAATCAGTTATTATTGCCGTTATTTTAAAAACTGGTATCAATAATAGTATATCTATTACAGTCCTTTTGGCGTAAAATGACAAATCGGTGAAAGTGTCCGGTGAAAGTTCGCCTTGAATCAGTTTGTCAGGGCCATCGCCCTCCGCCAATAAACTGTGATTATATTAAAGAGAAAATCTCTCTCCCTCTTTAAAAGGATTTGGATTATCGGCGCGGGCTGATCTCTCTCTCCCTTTCTCTCTCTCTCCCTCCCTCCCTCCCTCTCTCACTCACACTCGTACACATAGACAGCGGCTGCTTGCCGTTATCTGATGGGAACCGTAATGTCTAGTATGATGCAGAACAATAAAAGATTGTCATCGTCATAATCACGACATTAACTGCAGCACTCAAGCATTCTAACCGGCTTTCCCGTTTGACCAGATACCTGTAGTCCTATTTTTTGCCATGTCCCATGTATTGCTTGTGAATTTAAGAACCAGGTACACTCTATTCTGACGAATCATAGCAACCGGCATAGTTTCACACATTTGCCATGTCTTCAAATGACAGCCAGTCTCCCGTTCTTTGGATGGATGGATGTTTTTATTTCATCCAGATTCGAGTCAGTTCTATCTCATTCATGATCACATTAACATGTGTGTATATATACACGTAAAAATATTAAAGGTTGATCAAATCTGTCATTTACGGTATGTTTTATACAGGTGAAAGACTATGAAATAGTAATTCACAGCTATGAATCCCCTAGTTTGCGGTCTCCTTCCCGATTCCCCCTCCCGTTCGTGTTTTTTCAAGGCTAGCCCCTTTCTTTGCTTTGTAGACCGTCGTGTCGCATATTATTTTTGCCGCTGGAACACCAGCATTCGAAGCAACAGCTTGGATAAAATCAACTTCAGAACTGAACGTTAGGGACATTTATAGATCTCCCCAGAACAAGGTGAACATAAAAGCTTAATGTTGCCCGTTAATTAAATTGCATTACATTAGCTTCACACCAGTTTCTTCAACAATTTCAAAACAATTCTGTTTATAATTTAATGGTGGCCATCCACTCCTACCAAAGCACATAACATAGAATGTAACATTAAAGGTAGAGATGAAATCATTAAAATTAGTAACATCACATAAATGCGCAAACTAATTACTGTTATGCAATCAGTGTGAAAAAAAGAACAAGACTGACAATAAAAACTTGATGCAGAAGCTCCTAGTGTAAATTTGTGAAAAATCTTCTTGTTTCCAAGGCCAGGTCTTGAATGTCTCTAAGCAGAATCATCTACAACTGCTCGCTCTGCAAACCATATTTCTCACTTGTCAGGTTCTACTGGTACGTAGCATTAATGAATATTTCAGTTACCTGTGATGGTTCAAGAAGAAATAAAATTCACGTCTGATGGTAGAGGTGCTCCATCAGGAGAGGAACAATCATGGTGAGAAACCACCCAGCGTAGCCGGTTCGACTTTGTGCTTTGTGAATGGTTAATCACCATCATCATAATGCTGCTTGGATTCTGACAGACAAATCCCTTCTACTTTGCTGGCTGATTATACATTTCCCTCTTCAGAACAGCAGTTTTCAGTAACTATTGTAAAAGCGAAATATTTTAATACACTATTATTTATGTTTTGCCAGAGAATCTTGCCCGGAGGCACTTAGAACTGTCAGTTTAAATAAAAAGTGTTTACTATTTTCAGGCTATATACTACAATAATATACACCTCTGTAGCTAAATACATAATTAGCTCATTTAGAATTCACCACTTTTCAGTTGAACTGGGTCCAATGAATACAACAATTTTGTTACATTTAATGTACCCAGTTATTTTAAAAATGATGCCACACAGTGAGATTAGTTAGCACTACAACAACTCACCTGTTTTCATTGTGTCACCACTTAATAGTTAATAGCTCCTGCCTGGATTTCAGATACTACAGAAAAACCAAATAAGCTCAGCCCAATTTGGCCTTTTTTACCCCCAGGTCATAAAAAAACTGAAAAAGTCAGTAATGGGAACTGTTAAGTCACCTGACACTTCTGAATGGCTCAGCCAGTGGCAGCACTCAATCTGCCATCTGCTGCTGGTTTGTTCAGAAAGCCTTTAGGCCCCACTGACCCAGTCACAGACCTTCAGAATAGAACATGCAACTTTGTCTAATATCACCGCGTTTTTTGCCTCTGTTCATATAACTAGCTTCACCATTTAGATTCTGAAACTTCTGCATCATATCAAAGCATGAGCACTTCAAAAAACTGCATCCACAATTAAATACTTAGAAAGAAATGAGCACTATATCATTATAAAACGCTGATTGGAAAATGCCGATCCATAGCCACATATTTAATACTGGGCCATAGGGAGCATGGAAGCAGGAGGTTACCGCTATGTATAATGTGGGACATAGACATAATACTGGATAAGGAAACTTACATCAAAACATAACCGGAAATTGTTGGTCAGCTAACAATGGGGGTTTGAAGTCCTGGGTTCAATCCCCAGCATCTCAACTGTGATCTTGTTCTCTGATCCTAAATTGTACATTGCTTTTTACAGAAGTGTCTACTAGATACACTAGTATTGGGACACACCTCTTTGTCATTGAATTCAAGTGTTTCATTCAGACCTATTGGGGCAGGTGTATAAAATCAAACACCTAGCCATGTAGTCAGGTTTACAACAATATGTGAGTCATTCTGAAGAACTCAGTGAATTCAAATGTGGTACTCTGGTAGGATGCCACCTTTGCATTGCATCAGTTAGTGACATTTCATCCCTGTTAGATATTCCATGATGAAATGTAAGTGCTATTATTATAGTGGAAGTGTTCAGGAACAACAAATACTCAGCCATCAAGTGGCAGACCATGCAAAGTAACAGAGGAGGGTCACCAAGTGCTGAGGTGCATAGTGCGTAAAAGCTGGCAACGTCTGTCAAGTCTGCGTCGGGAGCTTCATGAAATCGGCTTCCATGGCTGAGCAGCTGCAAGCCTCACATCACCAAGCACAATGCCAAGTGTCAGATGGAGTGGTGTAAGACACCCTAACACTGGACAGAGCAGTGGAAATGTGTTCAGTAGAGTAATGAATCACGCTTCTCTGTATGGCAGTCTGGTGGACGAGTCTGGGTTTGGCGGATGCCAGGAGAACGTTACCTGCCTGACTGAGCCAACTGTAAAGTTTGGTGGAGGAAGAATAATGGCATAGGATGGCAATGGTCTAAAACATTTTGGACAATCCTTTGCTTCAAAATTTGTGGCAAACAGTTTGGGGAAGGTCCTTTTCTGTTCCTGCATGACTGTGCCCCAGTGCACAAAGCAAGGTCCATAAAGACATGGTTGGGTGAGTTTGGTGTGGAAGAACTTGACTGGCCTATACAGAGCCCCGACTTCAACCCCATGAAACCCCAATGAGGTTAACTGAAACCCAGGCCTTCATGTCCAACATCAATGCCTGACAACATAAATCCTCCTCTGGGTGAATGGGCAAAAATTCCCACAGACACACTCCATAATCTTGTGGAAACTCTTCTCAGAAGAGCGGCAGCTGTTATAGCTGCAAAGGGGGACCAACTCCATATTGATCTCTATGGATTTAGAATGGGATGTCATGAAAGTTCCAGTAGTAGTAATGGCTAGATGTCCCACTACTTTTGTCCATATCGTGGATGTAAATGTAATTAATTTAACTGTGCTATATACACATGATAATAAATGTGAGAACAACTAAGATTCTAATTTGTATTTATGGGACAATGGAAGGAAATCATACACCACTATTGATAGTTACACGTCAGACAGGTAAACGGGTCACACAAGTTGGCACCATAGTTGGCAAACAGACCTAGAAGCTTCATATATTTTCTGCTATTCAAAACTTCTTCTAGTTTTCTTTATTTTTGTCTAATTTTTATTTCTGTCCATCCATCAATCCAACCATGGCCTCAGACTCGGGAGTACTGATCCTCATCCTGGCTGCCTCACACACAGTCGACAGGACCACATCATCTGCAAAAACCATAGACGCAATCCTGAGTCCCCTCGTACCAGACCCCCTCTGCCTCTTGACCACACCTAGAAATTCTGTCCATAAAAGATACAGCTCCGGAAAAAATTGAGAGACCACAGCACGATTTTTTGTTTCACTCATTTCTCAATTTATGGTTATGCATCAGTGTAAAATACACATTTTTTTCTTCTCTGTTTCTCTTTAAGTGCTTCTTCCTTGCTTTATGGGACTTCAGTCATGCTTCTAGGAGCCTGATACTGACTGCCTTAGCAGTGCACACACTGCATAGGCCTACGCCCCCAGCGCACGCCTGAATACATATTATTAATAATAATAATAATAATAATAATAATATAGCACTACTACTACCGTTAATATTGCTATTAACATTATTAGGACTTATGCCTTTTTAAGTTTTTCGTTGTCTGTCAAATTACTTTTCAGCACTTAGGTTTCTTTTGAAGAAATTCTCTGATTTATATTTGAGGTGTATACGTTTCGTTTCCAAATACTGGCATAATTTCGATGGTTTCATAGCTTCCTTACTTAGCATAGCTTGGCAGATGACACACATTGGTTTCGGGGGGGAACTATCGCTAGAAATAAAGCCGAATTTAATGTATGAGATATCGTAATTTCGAGTGAATGGGGGTGCTGTTTTCCCCTATAGCTCATCATGTAAGTCTGCATCGTTAGATGGTCTCTTCCAAAGAAAGAATTAGGACCTGCTTGCTTTGAATATGCCATGATTTAATGACGGCTCCCGTAACGCGAATGAATGGTTTGGAGTGAATGAGACAAAGGGTGCAAACTCTCGCGGACGGGGACGCTTAACATTCTAGAGAAGGGGTGCCCACACTTTCCCGGCTTGCGAGCTACCTTAAATGACCAGATCAAAAAGAACTACCTACATAAAAATATATATATATATATATAAACTGTCAAACGATTAAAATTTTTTATCAGATTAATCACAGGATTGCTGTGGATTTATTTCGATTAACCACGATTAAATATCATTCATTTTTAATCTATATTAATCGCATTTCATTTTGCATGAGCAAACAGACTCAAGAAAAAAAGGGAATATATATGCACTTAACATGTTTATTGAACAAAAAGCGCCTAGCGACAAATCTAGCAACATTCCTTTCAAACCTTAGCTACTTTCTGTACAACGTTGTCGTCAATATGGACGTGAGCTGAGCTCCCTGCTACTACGCCCGGTGTCCTGCCGAGTTGTGGTGCTTCGTCGACACATGCTACCGTAGTTCGAACCGACAGTTATGTCTGTCAATCAGTGCTACCTTATCGCGCAAAGGTACCATAAGGCAGTGCTCGCTCGCTCTGAACAGTTTCGGCACTGCCTCCCAGAGGATAGATGATAGGCTAGCATCTAATAATGTCGCGAGATCTACCCGCACTACCTTTGCTGTCTACTGATCGATCGCGATCGAAGTCAAGGGGGGCGGGACGTGGCGCGCAGTGACAGAAGCCCTGAAAGTAGGAGCACTGAAAGCAGACATGATCTGACTGAATTCTGACTGGGGCAGAAGCAAAGCAAGCAATAACCTTAGCCCATGGTTTGAGAAACCAGGTTATACAGTCGTGGCCAAAAGTTTTGAGAATGACGCAGTGGGTTAAGCCTCTGTGCCTGTAATCAGAACGTTGCCGTTTCAAGCCCAGCCTCAGCACATATGTGGGCCCTTGAGCAAGGCCCTTAACCCCCAGCTCCCTGGGCGCCGCACGAGGTGGCTGTCCTTCACAGCCAAGCTTGCTCTCTTGTGGAGAGCAATGTTGGGGGAGGTGAGAAAAGAATTTCCCCACAGGGATCAATAAAGTATCTATTATTATTATATTGGTTTTCACGAAGTATGCTGCTTCAGTGTTTTTAGATCTTTTGTCAGATGTTTCTATGATGAAATGAAGTAATTGCAAGCATTTCAAACGTTTCAAAGGCATTTCTTGATAATTACATCAAGTTTATGCAAAGAGTCAATATTTGCAGTGTTGGCCCTTTGTATTCAAGACCTCTGCAATTCGCCCTGGCATAGTGTCAATCAACTTCTGGGCCAAATACTAACTGATGGCAACTCATTCTTGCATAATCAATCTTTTTAGTTTGTCAGAATTTGTGGGGTTTTGTTTGCCCACTTGCCTCTTGCAGAATGACCACAAGTTCTCAATAGGATTAAAGTATGGGGAGTTTCCTAGCCATGTACCCAAAATTTCGAAGTTGTGTTCCCCAAGCCACTTAGTTTTCACTTTTACCTTATGGCGCGGTGCTCCATCATGCTGGAAAGGCATTGTTCTTCACCAAGCTGTTCGTGGATGGTTAGGAGAAGTTGCTCTCGGAGGATGGTTCAATACCATTCTGTATCTGCTTGTAACTGGAAGGTCACCATTCCATACCATTCTGTATGGCTGTGTTCTCAGGCAAAATTGTGCATGAGCCCACTCCCTTGGGTGAGAAGCAACCCCACACATGAATGGCCTCAGGATGCTTAACTGTTGGCATGACACAGGACTGATGGTAGGGCTCACCTTTACCTCTCTGGACAATAATTTTTACAGATGCCCCAAATATTTGGAAAGTGGCTTCTTCAGAGAAAATGACTTTACCCCAGTCTTCAGCAGTCCAATCCCTGCACTTTCTGTAGAATATCAGTCTGTCCTTGTGTTCTACCCTAACACAAATACACAATAACACCGGAGTCAAGTTGGCTGAACTTTACTAGCATCATACACTTTGCATTATTTGTATTGTATAAATTGGATCACATTACTGCACACACAATAGTTCCTATTAAACATAACATCTCCTCCCTCCTAGCACTGAGGTGCATTCATGAAACTCAGAACACATTATACAGGGTACATAGTTTCATCCTACAAACATTCTCTCAAATTATACTTCTATGTACAATATCATCACATAAACATGAACAGTGCTTGATTCCATCCCTTTTTGAAAACATCTGGAATTCCTCCAATGTAACTGACTGCCATTGTCACTAACTAATTGTTGTGGCAGTCCGGTTCAAGCAAATAGAGTACAAAGCACTTCTATTGTCCCTGTTGATGTTGCACCCTGTACTGGGAACACTTCAGGCCATTTAGAGTAGGCATCACCTACCACTAGGAACATTTTGTCAAGAAAAGGACTGGCATAGTCAATGTGGACTCTCTGCCAGACGGATGTGGGCCACTCCCATGTATGCTGGGTTTGTTGGCATCCCGAACACAACTTAGTGATGTCCTCTATTTCCCGATCATTTTCTGTATATGCCCCTTTTCTGTTGTCTTTAAACCAACATTATGCAGGGCTATGGGATTTCTTTCCACATCGAAAACAAGCTGCTGTATTCTCTGGGCGTTTTGGTGCTATTTTGTTCACTGTGCATTCACTAGCAGCTGTCTTTTGCAATTCTGTTGTATCCTTTGCGGCTGTTTCCATTGATATGGCTATCTCCAGGGCACGCAATAGAGTCACGTCCCTTTCTGTAAGGAGCCACTTCTTTGTGCCTTCATGCTGGAGGCCACACACTAGCCTGTCTCGTAGCGCATTGGACAATCGTTCTCCAAACTGACAATGTTCAGCTGGCTTACGCAATTCCGCCATATACTCAGTAACAGACTCCGTATTCTGATTATTTAACCGAAACCTTTATGCTATAATTAATGATTTCAGGTTTAAATGATTTTATAACAGTTTCACAATGTCATCAAAACTCTTTTGTGCTGGTTTAGTTGGTGCCGTTAAGTTACGAAGTAGATTATATGTTTTTGCACCAATTACGCTTAGTAACACAGCTACTTTTAGACAGTACTGCTCGAATCTTTCAAGGTATGTAGCCCAGTCTTCAACAGTTCTATCAAAAGCATCCATCTGACCTACACATCCAGCCACCTCCTTTAACATTTGCCGGTTTCCGACTAGCCTATTCCACTACTTCTTGCTACTCACTGTCCCGATGTCCTTGGTTTTCCTCCTCCTGTCTCAGCTCGCTAGTCTGTCCAGATTAGCTTGATTCAATGCAGGGATAGGCAAATACATACGCAAAATAAAGTTTTTCTT
Source organism: Petrocephalus schoutedeni (assembly GCA_026780765.1). NCBI lineage: Eukaryota > Metazoa > Chordata > Actinopteri > Osteoglossiformes > Mormyridae > Petrocephalus > Petrocephalus schoutedeni. Next base: position 4,809,652 of record JAODKL010000107.1, on the reverse strand, counting down.
TTTTGTTTTTACGTGATATCTAGTACACGCGTAGATTAGATCTTGTCGCCAATTGTTGTGTTCTAACACAAACTGCCTGCTGCCATTTCTGAGTGAGCTCTGCACTAGTGGTGCCCCGATCCCTCAGCTGAATCACCATTAGGAGACGGTCCTGGCGCTTGCTGGACTTTCTTGGGCACCCTGAAGCCTTCTTCACAGCAATTGGACCTTTTGAACAATTGAACCCCAATTGAACAAGGGACTTTGCAATTAATTGCAATTGATCTGATCACTCTTCATAACATTCTGAAGTATATGCAAATTGGCATCATGAAAACTGAAGCAACAGACTTTGCAAAAACAGATATTTCTGTCATTCTCAAAACTTTTGGCCACAACTGTATATAACCACTAATGGGACTGAACAGGAGTCAGATGGAGACATTCTACACGAGGGCAAAAACAAGCGGTAAGGCAGAGGGTGTGGCTGGTTACCACCACACTGGGGGTGGAGCTCAGGAGGGGTGGGGCCAACATGATGGGCAGAATGGGCGGGACATGACATTACCCCCCCCCACCCCACCCCCAAAAAAAAGGCAGGTACAGCAGGTAGCACCAGGGACAACCAACACCAGGCACAGGACAGCTTCACTGGACAGCAGACCTGGGACTGGAACAGGGACTAGACATACAGTACAGCAATGAACAAGACACACAGTAGACCAAGACTGAACATTGGGTGACATACAGCAGGCAAACCGGGCAAAACACAAGACAAGGAGGGTCCAGGAATAAACACTGACTAGACTCCACTAGGACAAACTGATCATTTAGGACTGGACCTGAAACAGTTAAGGGGACAATGCACTATAGAGACACTGAATGGACACTAGGCCACTGAACTGGAGGGTTAACAAGCACTGAGAAAAGAGCATCAGGGCAGACCATAGGGAACATAGATCAGGGAGATGCAAGGAGGGGCCAGGAGGACAGGGTAAGGGCCAAACGAACAGAAACAGGGCTGGGTAAGATTTTGCCCCAGGCACTGCCCTCAGGGCATGGGACCTCCTGGGCGTCCAAGATTCAGAGGGACTGAATGGAGCCTCGGGGTCAACCAGGCCAGGGGGTACCACAGGGACACCAGAGGATGGTGTGGGACCTGGAGGGCAAAAGCACCACACGGATCAAACATGGGATGGGATCAGGAGCAAAAGGACCAAATGCCAGAGGATAGGCAGGGACCCAAGGACAGAGACATGTGACAACACTGGGGGCCCGCAGGACATACAGCACCAGTTGTGCACCTCGCCTAAAGGACAGGGCAGAACATGATGCGACGTAGACAGACACTCTGGCACAGGCCCAAACACAGGGTGGACAGGACAGATATCACGGAGCACTGACAGGACACCATGGGATAGGTAGACCAGACAGGACAGGAGTTAGCAGGGAGCTGGGACAGTAAGGGAACCAGGGCGGACACACATGTGGGGACCAGAATCCAACTGGGCGACTGGGTCCCCTCCAGACAGAACAGGGAATGGGGCACAAACCCAAGGACATGGGCCTTCCTTGGCCTTGGTGGGCTGGGGGGTCCCAGGAGTGTGGCTATAAGACCCACAGGCACTGTAGAACCTGTGGGACAAGGACAGGGGCAAGGGGGGCCCACTGAGCTGGAGGGCTTAGGAGGACCAGAGGTGCGGGAGGACCTGTAAGACAGGACCGTGCCGCGGGGATTCCCGTGCAGGGAGGCACCCTCTGGATCACAGGGCAGGATACCACAGGGGCTGCCGTTTCCCTCCATGAAGTGGCGGCCAACCAGTCTGGGTCACTGGTGCTGGGCAGAACAGGGTCAGGGAGCTAGGCCCGGGTGGTATGTCCCTCTTCAGGGCCCTGACTTTCCGTGCTGGCTGCTCCAGGCCCTTAGCCTGGGGCAATGGGAGTCCAGGGCCGCCGAAGGGTTCTCCCTGGGGTCCTCAGGCTGGTCTCCACCCTTGTCCCTCTCTTCAGGGCTGGAGACAGCTATGGAGCAGGGAACAGTACTACTGCTGGCTGGGGAGTCGAGAGCGTAGCCATGAGCGACCTGCAGGGGACGAAAGGGATTCCCAAGCGACAGGAGGCGAAGTAGGAGCTGACAAGATGTCCCTCAGGAGTAGAGCAGTCGAGTGGCAGGACATGACACCCAGTGCCTCTCACCATGGGCAACTCCACAGTGGGACAGAATGTAGTCCCTCTCCAGGAGTTCAGGCCCAGAGTCCAAGCTGTGCGTTGAGGTAAGCCCAACTATAACTAGTCAGTATCTCTCTACCTTCCATACCAGCTCAGGCTCCTTTCCCTCCAGAGTGGTTACTTTCCATATACCAAGAGCCAATTTTGGTAGCCGGCAATTGGTCCATCAGGGCTCCTGCTTTTGATTGCCATCCGATCTACATTGCACCCCATGGCTCTCCCTGCAGGAGGTGGGCCCACAACAGGGCAGACTCATGTTACTCTTTCGGGCAATCAGCCACCAGGTACTCGCCTTTGAGCTCCTGCCAGGACTATTGTTATTTTCAATTACATTTAGTTTATTTCAATTTTTCATCTCCCTGAGAAGCACAGGTGTGTCAGGCCATCCTGCCAGTGCCATTTGTTTGTTCAGTGCTTCCAGCTTCCATGTCCCTAACCCCACCCAACTGCCACCGATGCCCCTCGTATATGTACAAGGAATGTTTCGACCTCACTTGAACTACTTGAACTTTCCTGATATTTGTTTTCAGTCACAACATGACAGAATTTTGCAAAGATCTTACTGGAGAAAAAAGTAAATGTCTTGCTTGCAGTGCTAATTGCAGATACAAGTGCCACATCCAAAAGTGTCAATTTATGGAAAGCTAAATGAAAACCTCAACCACTTCTCATACAGGACCTTCGAATGCATATAGAATGAGGTTGCTGTCAAAACAAAACTCACAATGGACACTTAATGCAAATCAAGGTCCAATTTTCAAATTTGGCTCTACAGAACTGCCTCAACAACAGAGATACAACTGTGACATATTTATTCCTTTAAAAAAATGTGGACATTTGTTGCTTCTCTTCAATACGACGAAAGAACCAAAATGAATATAATATACAAAACTCATAAAGTCAAATCCTGGATGCTTTATCTGTCAGCTGGACTGAAGTTTTACCTCTCCCTGCATGTGACTCTGACATATCACACCTGTAACTCCTACACTAGCACTTATCTGAAATTTCATGCAATGAAAGATGGCAACTTGCGCAAGCCATACTGTTACTCCTTTAGTCCTTTGGTTTTTAAAAGCCACATATCCATTTAAGGTCACACTACTCACACAAGGCTCATGATGCGCTCTCTGGATGATCTGATATATCTGGATGATATATCTGAATTATCAGTGCCCATGAACTGCATTTCCTTGGACTAA
>JAODKL010000107.1:4763910-4781467 GCA_026780765.1 Petrocephalus schoutedeni | reverse complement strand
GTACCATTTCCCTCCTTCTCACAATTAGGTTTTGATGTAAAACCTGTAGTGTGGCTCCCGTTCATGTCCCTGCGCACGTTTTTGCGTATGTTTTTGTCCTTCCATCAGCCTGGGCAAATTATTTTGTGAATTTGATTTTTCTAGAAGAAAAATCGGGTTGTATTTGACCTTTGAGTTGCACAAGTGGGAAGTTAATTGTATTTTACTCACACACCATGAATGTGATTACATTTTGCTCTCTCTGTTCAGAATGGGTGATTATTAGCCAGCCTTGGCACATGGTTCTTATTACTGTGACAGCCATCATCCATAACTGATAGTTCAGTACAGGGCCACAGTGAACCTGCAATGTATCCCAGGATGCCTGGGGCGGGGGTGCTAGTCTGTCACAGATAAAACAGATGTGGACAGATTTGGTGACTGTCTACCCCTTTGCATGTTTTTGGGATGTGGGCTGGAACCCACATGAACCCGGGAAAGGTCAGCAAACTTAAAGGTTGGATAGATCAAGGCGATGGATAATACCGAACTGCTGCAACAGATGGCGACATAGTCGTTACAGGAAAGAAACGTAAAAGCAATAAAAAGAAAATCTTTAATATGTAATAGGGCTATATATATATACACACACACAGACATACATATTTAAACGTTCTCCGCATGTGCTGTGATATAGCGGTGGGTCTGAGATGAAATCAAACATTCATGATTAACGTAGTGACACGGAAGTCTTCTTGTATTGAAATGATACAAGGCTTTTATACATCACGTTTTGCGTTTTCTGCTCAACCTGTCAAGTATTGCGGTTTTCAGCCCAATTAGTCCTGTTCTCAGAACGAGATGGGCGGAGCAACGGGGAAATTTCGTTGTACAACAGCTTGGATTGTTTACCCAGATTTCCTTTTCCTGGAAAGAAGCCCGGCGTCTCGTTTCCGTTGAATTTAGCTTAACTGAAACTCAAAAATTGCCCCACTAAGTTACTGAACAGTTAATTTTAAATTCTAACAATACAAAGGGTGGAAATACGTCTCGCAATTAAAACGAATAACGAGAGACGGCAGCACACCATGCAGGCTGCAGCGCGTTGCGAAACGCCTCCCGCACTGCCTCACACGTGGGCGGCCGCGGCCCTTATTGATGTCGTCATAGGCACTGAAATATGACTCTATTCCCAGAACATAATTCTTGGAACTAAACTCATAAAGTCAAACCCACTGGACTTTTTCCCCGTTCCAGTTTTCCAGATAACGTGAATCACATTTCCTCACCACCTTAAGCTCACGACTCCGTGCCTTGCGCTCTTCATTGCTTTGTGTTTGCTTTTATAAAACACATCTAAGTATTTAAGGACAGTTAGAAGCGGAGGTTTCAGTCTTTCGGGGGAAGATAGACGTATCACATCGATTAAATGCACCAAGGTCTCAGTTTTTTTCATACTGTTTTTATTTTACTATAGTTCGGACTCCGTGTGGAATTAATCTGCCTTGTACATTAGTTAGGTTTTACTTTTCAAAACAGAAACAAGAATCTACGGGATTTAATTCAAACTTCTGTCATGATTCTTTGTGTACAAGGGTGAGTATAATTAACAATTTAGTTTAAACTTAAAATATAAACTTCATAATATTTTATTTCTTTGCGTACAGTTTATCTTTACGAATTAGGAAACATTACAATTGACATGTAGATAAGGTGAAATGTGTTATAATCATGATCTGTTATTTGCGATTTTTAAATTTATTTTCTCCATTAAGAACTGCACCCCTTTGAAGTTTTGGAGTATAAGTTTCTAAAATAATTTGACTGTGTCCTCCGCGATAAAATGCCTTTTACGTGAATGTGTATGTACTGCCAACAAACACACGCTGAGTGGGACGGTGACCGTAAGCGGGGGCTTTAATTCGCAGCGGGCAGCGCGGACCGCGGAACCCCGGGCACCTGCGGATCGGGGCGGCTCGCCGTCGGTGCGCCGCGTTCCGTCGGAGCGCATTTCTCAGTGGAAAGTAATGCGCACATTTCTCAGTTTCCTGTGCGGCTCTTAGGCGACCGATTCAGTTTCCACGAAAGCGGCGTGGTGTTGGTACCGAAGCGTAGAGCTGTGGGTGGCTCAGCGGCATTTGGCCGACAGCTGAAAGCTGTACTGCAACAAATCCATTACAATAGTTGGATTTCTTTTTCATTTCGACATATCATTTTGCTACTACTACTAATAATAATAATAGTAATAATAATAAAAACAAAACGCTAATAATGAAGAAAATTATAATACACCGCGTCATGCAAACCATCACTTACCTTTCGGTGATGTAAGTTAGGAAAAACGAATTCGCTTTGTTTTATATCGCGCTTTTCACAGTAGTGTTGCTCCAAATTGATTTGTATGTGAACGTTACTTAAACAATAATTGGCAATAACAATACAGATAAGCAAAATTTAGGTCAAACAATGATAAGGGTCTCTGTGGCGTCAGAAGACAACATTGGAGATGGAGTCGCCCACCACTCTGCATTTATGTTCAGTTTAATAACAAATCCAGAAAAAGGAACTTTGGTGTAAACTGCCTCTGAATTATAAGTTAGGGACTTTTCTCAACATTATCCTGCTAAATTCCAAATTCTAACTGCCATGTGAAGAGAATCCATTTGTAGGTTGTTCCCCACAAGTCTTTGCAATCAACAGCAATATTAACATGTCTTTCTTTTTCTGTAACAACTCTACTAAATATGAAGTTAGTGAAGTAAGAACTTGATTTTGCTTAATATCATAGGCCTTTCATCCTAGTAGTGTTATGAGGAAATCAAATATAACATTTAAATAAATTATGCGATACATGTATTCCTTGAGCTTTTGAGCTCAATTCTCTAAAGAAACAAATACTTTAAGTGGAATGCTTTATACTATACGCAGTTTGATATTTTTGAAGCATCCTGCCAAGGGTCCAGCAGGAGGTCTCAACATTCAGTAGCAACTGCTTAAGCAGTGCATGACTGGCTTACTCTGTATGTGGACCCTAACACTGCTGATAATATAGACGCTGTTCGGATTGTCGGTACTCTGATTTAGAAATAGATAAGTGGAACGTGAAATGCCAACGGTAAGAACAGAATGAGCTGAATGAACCAATGCAGATTTTAAAGGAGACGTGCTTGGCTTGAATGTCAGGTGTCTAGGGCCAAGTGTATCGCTGTTGGATCTGTAGCTGACTGGAGTATGTGCTATGGAAGAGGTCTCAGTACTGTCCAGCACGGTGACCTCGTGCCCATGGGTCTTAACAGCTTCTGAGCCTCTGATATTAAGACCTCTAGAATATTTGCTGGGGTGGGAGATGTATCAAATAAACCATAGGTGGAAAACCTTCTAGGGAATTTTCAGTTGGCCATCATCACTTTCAAGGGGCTTTCTGTGAGGGCGGCGAATCCCGCCGTCATGTGACTTGCTAACCTAGAAAGAGCGAGCACCAACGGCTATGTGTGCGAGTGGCCATTTTGTGTGTTCCGTTTGGCTCTCGATCACACTTGGGGTGTTTCAGTCACTTGCTGACTCTGCTGTTTCCACGGTTACCACAATTGCCATGTTCCCCTGCAGCCACAGAACGCTGCTGCCAGCTCCCGTCGACAACGTGTCTCCGCTGGCCATGCGGGCAGATCCGCACCACGGCTTTCCCTCCCCGGCGTCCCTGCATCGTGCCACCCAGCTATGGGACCAAGCAAAGGACTTGATCTCCATCGCTCAGACTTTGCAGTACTTGAACACCTCAGGTACAGAAAACCTTTCAAGCCCATTAACATCAGCATGCATGTGAGTGTGTGTGTGAGTCTGTGTTTATCCGTGACGCAGAATAAGCCTTTGTTGACCCATACTGAGATGTTCTTTCTTAATCAACTGAAGTATGTTTGACTAATAACAAGGTCCAAGAATTGCGTCCTGTAAATTAAAATCTTCAAGCATGCCGTCTGTTGTCACTAAAGGCTGAAGTGGATCAGCCTCACAAAGTAACCAAACAGCACAAAAATGAAGGTTCTGTGTGTGCCTCTGCAGGGTGGTACTGGGGGCCCGTTTCGGCAGGAGAGGCCCGGGCCATGCTACAGGACACCCAGGAAGGGACTTTCCTTGTGCGGGACAGCAGCCACCCCCAGTACAGGCTGACCTTGTCAGTAAAGACAGGACGTGGCCCCACCAACGTGCGCATTGAGTACAGCGAGGGCCATTTTCGCCTGGACTCCAGCAAGCTAGCCAAGCCGCGGCTGCAGGCTTTCCCCGACGTGCCCAGTCTGGTGCAGCACTATGTGAAGTCCAATCGGGCAGAAGAAGACGGCTCAGGCCACACCCACAGCCCCGCCCCACCACTGCCCACACCCAAGGAGAACGCACTGCTACTGAAACTGGTTAAACCGTTACTACGATCACCGTGCCCCTCCCTACAGCATCTGACACGCCTTGCCATCAACCGTCTCACTCCATGCCCGGACCAGCTACCCTTGCCACGCCCACTCTTGCTCTACCTTAAAGACTATCCTTTCCAACTGTGAGGGTCTTGGTGCCCCCGCGCCTGAGCCTGTGGAACACTGAGCATTTTGGTCTTATGTCACGTTCTGTGAGGGCAGAGGACTAACACAGGGTGTGCAGACAGGTGGCTGTTGTATGGGAACACTGCTGGGCAGATGACCATATCCAAGAGAGGATACTTGACTGACAGTCTCAGACGTTAATTTTTTAATATTTTAATTCTGTGAAGTGTAGCTTCGTCCATGTCTTACACAAAAAAACACAATACAATTGCACATCATGGACATGAGGCTGAACTTTGTATGTTACCTTATCTATTCTCCCCGCGCCTTATGAAATTGTGCTTTGTGAAGACCTTTCTGGTTTTTTTTCTTCAATCAGTTGGGATTCATGTGATTTTTTTAATCCCACTGTGTGGGTATTTGTACACAACTGTATCTTTGTATTTTTTAGTAAAAATGATTAACATGAACTCTGTGCATTTTTTCCTTTTTTTGTTCTTCCTTTGATGTTTTGCCATGTATTCATCTGATTTCTATGATAAAAAGGCGGTTTTGCACGTTACAAATGCCGCACTCACGGAATACTGCGCACAGAATTATACCATTGCACTTTTAAGAAAGCCATGTTAATATGCTTTTTGCATTAAATTATATATTAAGGAATGCAACATTAACTGTTCTCTGTACTGATATGCATTTAAGAAATAGATTGTATGCTAAATAAGTTATAAACGTATGTTTTATGTTTTTAATTTAAAAGCTGTTGGTGGCCTAAAGATAGAATAACATAAATTTTTATGAGAACTGAAAACATGCACCAAACACCAAAGAGGGAACTTGGAGAAGTTTTTTGAAATAGATCTAGCCACCCTACTATTCATATTTACAGTCTACTTTTTAAAATCTATAACAGGCCCTGTGATTTCCTTTAAGCTTTTCCTGCATTTCCTTTAAGCTTTCAAAGAAGTTTTGTGCTGTAAATACTGCACTACGGCTTACAAAGCAAAACAATACAGATGACACTGATATATTACACAGAAATACAAGTTAATCAGAAAGGACTTAGCTGCCATAGATCAGGCACTGCTATTCTGCATGAACTTCAACCACAACCTGTACAGCACTCGCACTTTTTCCGGTTTATTGAAACAATGCAAATGTAGAAGCATACTGTTTTTATTTTACTATAGTTCAGACTCCGTGTGGAATTAATCTGCCTTGTACATTAGTTAGGTTTTACTTTTCAAAACAGAAACAAGAATACCAGTCTACGGTATACTATTATCTATATAAATTCTATTTATGTATTGTATATCTAAACATAAATACATTATGTGTCGCTAAAAGTTATTTAGTTTGGAGCCCTGAGAGTCAATAAAGACGTGAGCAAACTGTAGATGCTGAACAAGCATTCCATAGAGGTGAATATCGGGCAGCAGTAAAAGCATATATGCCTCAAGATGAGGGCATATAAGCCTGTGAAGTCTTCTTGGTGCAAGACTGGGGCTTTGTAGGCCATCATTTTGGCTCTCTCACTTATTACCAGAGCGCCCTTTCACCATGTGGTTCGCAGACTAAACATGTGGTTCCAGGAAGTGTGAGATACTGGGAGGGCTAATTCCAGGAAACTGTTCTGTAATTACCTTCAGCTACACTGCACTCTACTTCCAAGAACTGAAGAGCTGGGGGGGGGGGGGGGGGGTAGAAACAGACATGCGTACCCATGGGCGCAGACACAAGCTGCGTCAAAATCGGGTTTATTTGGACTGGGTCTAAGTGGGACACTAAGGACTCTGAATTGCTTTCACACCACCATTTTTTGCTTTTGAAAACAAATACCAGACTAACAACAAACTTTTCTAGGGGTGAGAAGGAATGGTAAGTGAATCCATATATAAGATATTCATTTTTAAATTTGATTCCCTCACCAAAAAGAAAACGAAGAATGGGCTTTTATTCTTGTACTGAAGACACTAATACCCATATTCCCCCTCAAAGAGACGAGATGATTGTCTCCTATTTTGTCAGTTGCTCAGAGAATGTTTTGTTTATAAGAGGTCCTACGCCAATGCTCAATGGTCACAAAATGGCAGCTGAAACATAAAGAGGAAGCTTCAGGTCCAGGGATGGAATTCTTAGTTCTACATCTGAAGCAAAACAAAGTAAATCAAAGTGGTACCCCCCCCCCCCCCCGCCCCCAACTCCACAACTCCAGCCCCACTGCTCTATAGAGCGTCACAGAGGGCTTTGATTCAGCATGCTGTCAGCTGTCCCGGGTCGGAATGCTCTGTGCTCTGTCGAAACAGCTGAGAGAACAATGAGACAAGAAGAGGTTGAAAGGGAATAACAGGAGGTGAGTGGGGGCAGTGAGACGGGGAGGCATATTCATCTGTCCGTCCTTCATCTCGCTGGGCCAAAATGAGCTTATCACACGGGTCGTCCTAATCTGTGGGACCCTGAAATGCGGCCCAGGCCGATACTCTAAGTAAACAGCCCAGCTCACAGATTTCCATATTTCACACTCAAGTTAATTTTGTACCAGCCTCTCTCTACTGAAGTCCTTCTTTTTTCACAATTTTTTAAACGAATATTTATAATTAATTTTTCAGGAGCCATGTCCTGTGTAAACACCTGTCGCTCTGAGTTTACTGAATATTGAGCTGATATAAATTCATAATGTAGTGTAATATTTTTAGCTTTGTGGTTTATGTAAATCCTACTACCTCATCTACATAACCAATGGTGTCAGGATCGGAAACTTAATCTCACCTTTCTGTGATGTCAGAGTCAGAGAATTCTGCTCTCTATAATGTCATAGTAGGTCTGGAACTCACCTCTCTGTGACATTACAATACACCTGGAAATCACCTCTCTGTAATTTTCATGGTGAGTGAAAAACTCACCTATCTGTGATGTCGCAGTTGGTCTGGAACTCATCTGTGGGTCTGAAGGTACTGGAGTCCCATTTCCATGCTTTGCTGCACAAAATTTGGAATCAGAGGAGGATTTTGTGGGTGCACTGTCATGAATGTGCCAACTACGTGTTTTCTATGCTGTCAAAGTGGCATTCATACATGTCTGCTGGTGTGACCTGCTGGAGCTCGCAAATCAGAAGTTTAGCTGTATACAGTTGGTCCAGTTGATATATAGTTGATACAGTATACAGTTGATACAGGTTAATACAAAGCAAACTCCACTACCATCAGAACATGCTTGTTTGTTGCCTGTACCATCTTGAAAGAATTATAGTCTGTCCAGGCAAACACATTAAGACAACTATGATCTCCAGAACATGCCCCACGTTTCTGTGAAAATGACTTGGATGGAGTTCTCTGAAATGGATCTGTGCAGGTGGAAAAGCATCTTAGTAAGATTAGTGTCTGAGCCGTACTATAAATAAACCAAGGAGGACACAGGTTTATTCAAATACCAGGCACAGCCAGACCATTTGATGTATAAAACAATACCAGGCATTGTCTACACCCAAGCAATAAGGTTCACTGCGGAGGATTCTAGCAAAAACCCTCCAGAGACGCTTGTACCTCAGGGTCTTGGATGACTACTCAATCACAGAATGTAGCAAATGGGTAATGTCAGGCTGAATGGTCAGGCTGCAGGCTGGTGCAGAGCAAACCAGGAGCAGAGGAACCCAAAGCAATGCTATAGGAGAGGTTGAATTAGGACTCAGTACGAAGCTGGGTTAAGAAGTCAGGAATTAGGAACTAGGAATACGAATCAGAATCTTTATTGCCATTTGACCAAGGCCGATGGAGATCCATGTTGGCACAGCTTACTATTGTTGGAGACACCATGACAATAAGCAATTAATAATTAGGGCATAAGCAGGCATATAAGAAACACGAGACATGGAACACAATGGAGAAGCGTAAATGCAGGGCAGGTGACAAATACAGCTATTTCTGCAAATCTAAATAGTGGGATGTTGGAAGCTGACACAGGTACAATACAGACAACATACATTCATCGTTTTCAGTCACGAGATGGGCTCGGAGACCTAGAGGGCAGAAAACCCTTCCAAGATGGCACTAACACTGGACACTCCAATGATCTGCAGCACAGGTCGGTTAATTTTCCATCTGTTCTAAGTAAAGACGTGAACAAACTGCAAATTTTGGGCACTAGTGATCCCTATACAGCTCCCACTGCAGTATTTCAGTCGCTAACATGAAAGTCTCTGCCAGAGCTCCACTTTACCTATATCTATCTACAGCTTGGGGAAAAAATCGGAGACCACTTTACATATATATATTTTTTTAATTCTGCATTGTAAAATCGTAGTTTAATCATGATTCTGTCGGCTGAAGGCTACACTGAGTGGCAGGTTGCTTTCAGGCTCAAAGTTTCTAGGACAGCAGTACACAAGTACAGGGTGAAGCAGGAGACACTGGGCATGACCAGAAACCATCTGGGTAGAGGGCAGAAGCGACTTCCGAATGCTAGAGATGACTGTCAACAGTGCCTCATGAATTGAAGGCTGACAACAAGTGACCTTTAAAAAGAATGGGAAACATTAAGTCAGGGGTGGCCAATCTTACCCGCGAAGGGCCGGTGTGTATGCAGGTTTCTGGGATAACCTTTAGGTCAGCTGCTCAAACCCGGGTGCGACAACTCTTCAGCCAATCAGCCCTCTAATTAGTAATCTAATTAGGGAGTCGCAGTGAAAACCCGCACACACGGCGGTCCTTTCTGGATAAGACTGGCCACCCCTGCATTAAGTGGTGTGAAGTTCATTGCTGGGAGAATTTGAAATCAGCTCCTAGTAGCAGGACTGATGTCCCATTTAGGAAGGCAAAAGTCCTTCATCAATGAGAATCAAAGAAGAGCTAGGCTTTCACACAGAAGCATACCCGTAAATCGAGAAATCAGTGGTCTCAATTTTAGCGGCAGTATATGTCTGTTCATCTCCAGCATATTATATTAAATGCATTAATGAATATTTATATTAAATATAAATAAAAGGCTGTGTCCTGTTTTGATCCTGTGCAATGGGAAAGCGAAACACAAAGCTGGCTACAAAATTTCCCAACTGAGACTGCCCTGGAACTCGGAATTTTGTGGGGTTTTTTCCCCCAGTAAAAGAGACAAATCTAATAAGCAGCACCTCCTCACTGGGTTTTCTTTCTCAGATGGGATTCTGCAGAAGCACAACCCAGGTTTATCTCCTCGTCAGTTAGTGCATTCAATTAAACAACAACTATCCAGCATTTTGGTAAGACATATATGGTAAAAATAAGCGGCAGGCAGCGTAATACAGCCTTGTTTTGCACCCCCAGGTGGGCGGACCTATAAGGATGCAAGATTTAAGACAGACTACAGGGACAGGGGACCATGGAACCAAAATAATGCCTAGGACCTGAGTAAGAGCAAAGCTTAGCCCTGCGCTTTGGGGAAACAATACTGATCTTCAAGTTCTGCAGCCAAGATGTCAGCAGCATTTGCTAACGGGCAGCATGTCTCAACTGGGTCATAGGTAACAAAGGACAACCATAAACCCAGCTCCCCTTGCAGGACGGCAAGAGAACATCTGTTCATTTAAGAGTATGAACCGCTAGGACTTAATATTAATCCATTACAGTAAGCCCTGGCCCAACACCGGAAACACACAAGGCAGCAGACACTCTGGATGGTATATTAGTCCATTGCAAAGGCAGACTCTCATGCACACAATCATACATTATGGCCAATTTAGAGACACTAATTGATCTAACCAGATGGTTTCAGCCTGAGAGGAAACCTGCACAAACATACAAGCTCAACACGCACATAGCTAGAGAGGAAATTCAACTCCCCAAACCTGGAGGTGTGAGGCTGTAGTGTCACCCTACAATACAAATGTCCACCGACTTAAGTCACCTATAGCCTATGCACTTGGGGTTCCCTCTTTCACCCCCAGCTCTCATAAAAAATTCTTTCCTTATTCTTAGTTTCCTGTCCCTAAACTCTCTATAAACTTTTCAGCTTCTATTTAAATGTTTAGAATATTTTGGAATGATCTCATTAGCATCACAAGAACCCCTGTTAACCCTCTAGCCCTATTCTCTGGTGAATTGTACTAAGAATTTATCTGTCCTACACTCACTTCCATGGTCAGATTTACTTAATTTTTTTTTACAAACCCCTCTAACCAGAAGGATCACCCTTCAATATAAGGATAGTAAGTGAGTGAACCTACTAGAAAACATCAGTGATACTGTTCTCTCACCATATCAACATTTTTTTCTCTGTAAGCCAATTTGGCCTCAGCATCCCTGATTAGCTTGATGATTAGCCTGCTTTGCCATTTCCTTCTAATCCGGGCAGATCATCACTATGCCTGATGTGCTATCATAAAAAACAGTAAAGCTAAAGCAAGCTAGCTGCAGAAATGGCTGCTCCAGCTCCTTCGTCCCGCCTCTAATTTGGGTGTAACAGCTTGTGTTAACAATGCAACTAAAGTAAGTTGTTCAAAGCACTTGGTGGATAGTTTTGAGAGATGAATGGAGATGGATGTAACCTTCCTTCTGTCTGTATTACTGGCACCTCCACAAAGACCCTATCGTCTGATATTTTCTGGCCGGCAGTGTGGGTCAGTGGGTGGCATTGTGACCCCACAGTTTCTTGTTTATTGGGTTTTATTGCCACCTCTGGTCCAGGCCAATACCCATAACTGCTCTAACCCCTCTTCCACCCGCTTTCCTGTGCCCTGTGCTTTGTGGCCTAGGCTGTTTGCTGGCCAAGACCAGATATAGAAAATGGATGGATCCACTCATCGCCAAACTATTCATCTTCCGACTGCTTATCCTGGCAAATAAGCAATAATAACTATATTAGCATTTTTAAGAAAACAACTGACATATGGGAATGGCCGCAGGAAAAATGATTTTAAAAATCATCTGCTCAAACCACACATATGATCAAAGTATGACCAAACACAGGCACAACAGTGGCAGAGGATGGCTCAAAAAAATTGAAAATCTTTGCAAATTCTATGTGATCATCAGTTATTTATCTAAAAGTGGTACTCTGTAAAATTTGCTGATTGGAGAGTGTATGGCAGTGGGCCCCTTGAGATGGGCCCAGATGACCCTCTACTACTGTGGCAAGATGCAGCAATGAGGAAAAGAAGATCGGGGGAATAGAAAGTCATTTCCATTGTTCCACACCAGAGCTTGAACCGAGGGAGCTGGGTTACTCAGACATAAGCTCATATTGCAAGCATGGATGAGTATCTTCTTTCCTAACATATCTAAAATAAAATGCCTTGAAGAGATGATTCTTCACTTTACAGGGTGAGATATCCAATAAATGGATTGCTGTATTACAGGTTCATTATAGGGTGTTATTATAAACATAAAGTTTGGCATGACTATGTAATGTTTCAAGTTGGCCCTGAAATCTATTAATCAGTGACCTAGCTGTGTCTAAAGGATGTCTGTAAGAGGCAGCATAATAGTGAATGGGGTACAGTGTATATTGAAATCTTCAGGTCCTTTCTGTGAATTTATAGTCTGAAATCAAAGCACATCACCTCAGAAAGCCAACAAATTCAAAGAGACAGCCATTGTTATTGGCTACGACTGCCTCCAAGATGACACCAGAAGCTAATTACCTTCCACCTTTGCTCAAATGTAGTAATTGTGATTAGTACAAAAAGGGCAGCCCTTGTAAGCCTATCCAGTTCAAAGCTGAGGTTTAGCAACTGGCCTATTAACCTTCAGATCTTTGGAATATAGTTGTGGAATGGCGCAGCTGAGAGAATGGGTATGAAAGTGAATTATGTACACCTTTACATATATTAAAACATATGACTAGTTCAGGTTGGTGCAGGATGAGATCCAGGTGGATAATGAGTGAGACCCTTTTGAAGAAGTTATGAACATTTCAAGTTACTTTTGCATGTCACAAAAATTTCAGATGCATTACAAGAAAGGGGCATTATGTTGAGGCAGTGAAAATGTGTCAAGGTGAAAGGTTCTCTTTATTTTAGGGTAGGCCCAAAATGTTTGTGCTGATTTTTAGGCTCTTTGGTTAGCAGCACCCCAAGATTTGAGCAACCGAGTCCCTCCCCCTCTAAGGGCGTGCAGGACGTACCCCTGTCTTGGACTGCCTGAGAACCTTCCTCAAGCCCCCTGCAAGCCTGTGCTGGAATACTGACTTTCGATACAATGTGCAAGAGGGAGGTGGTTACTGGAGGAAAACAAAAAAAGCTTTGCAGACACACACTGCGGCTATGCTAACTGTCCTTGGACTACGCTACACACGTGGCAATTAGGTGTGTAGATTGTTTTGGGAACTTTTGCGTGACTGAGAAGAGAAGAAAAGGAACTTTTGTAAGCAGTAAATGAGGTAGGTATATTAAGAAAAATATATCGATAACAAACATATGTCATTTTCAAGCAGGCCCCCTCATTTAACATTACTATAGTAAGTAACAGGGTTACAATTCTCAAAAAAAAAAGAAAGAAAATATTTATTTACTTTCTCACTGTTGCGAGCAAAGGAGGACCAATTTTTCTTCAAATTGCACAAATACAGTTGGGTCCATGAGTTTTATTTTGAGCTGAGGTTCAGTGTATGAAGGCAAATGATACAACACCCCCCTGAACCACACACACTCTGTCACAGAGGTTTTCTGGACGGCTCCGGCTCAGCAGGCTGTCTGTCTGCATCTAGCATCTGAATGTCCTCTGAGCTGTTGCAACACACTGCTGGGTGAACAGGTTGAGAGGGGACAAAGCGAGGTGAATGAGGGTAGTGGAGCAGGCTGTTACGCTCACCTTTCTGGGCCAACATCCAACCTCAAATCACAAACAAACTCCTATGTCATGCTCAAACATATATGGGATATTCCCCACAAATGTTTCTCCCGCCCTCTCACGTGATGCTTGGTCTATCGCTTGGGCTGTGTTTTTTGCAGGATGCTGAAACGTGGTCTGGGCAAAAAGACACACAAAATAAGCCACCAGGCACAAAATAAGCCACCAGGCAAACAAACTCGATCACAAATTTCAATATGCAAGCTATTTCTGTACTTGGTTCTCTCTAGTGAAGTTCCAGTTTCACAATTTTTTTTTACTGTATTGTTTGGTGCTTTCATTTCAAGTCAAGCCAGGCAACTGTGATTATGATTCCTGAATTTTAAAGATGTGTGTGTGTGCATGTATACATACAGTATCTAACAAAAGTGAGTACACCCCTCACATTTTTGTAAATATTTTATTATATTTATATTTATATATATTTCATGGGACAACACTGAAGATTTTCACTTAGGGGTGTACTCACTTTTGTTGCCAGCGGTTTAGACATTGATGGCTGTGTGTTTAGTTATTTTGAGGGGACAGCAAATTTACACTGTTATACAAGCTGTACACTGACTACTTCACATTGTATTAAAGTGTCATATCTTCAGTGTTGGCCCATGAAACGATATAATAAAATATTTCCAAAAGTATGAGGGGTGTACTCACTTTTGTGAGATACTGTACATACATACATACATACACACACACACACTAACAACACAGCACTAAAACTCAAATTACATAATTATAGTACTTACATACTTATATTTACAGAGTCAAACAATGTGCGGTCAGGAACCGTAATCATAGAGAACCTAGCACTCACCTCTCTGTGATGTCACAGTGAGTCTGGATGTACTGCAGTCCCACTTCCTTGGTCTCCTCTACATACTGCTGAATCAGAAGAGGATGGCGAGGGTCTACCTCCAGATACACCCTTCTACAGGAGGAGAGAGAAATGTTAGTTAGTTACATTAGTACTGAGAATATGTTCTAAGCACATCTGTTCAGTGCTGCTGAATAAATGTGCATCAGAAACCAAGGAGCATATATATGATGTTTCCACAGAAACAGATTTCTTACACTGAGGAAAGAAAATCTATATAACTTCCAAAATGCATTAAATCAGCAGACTGAAACACTGATTTTGTGTGTGGTCCCAATTCTGCCTGAAATTACATTAATAAATCCAAGCTCTCTCATATACTTCAGCTTAATGATGACAGGCTGACACTGAAATGCAATTTGGCAGCTGGGGCTCAACTTTTAACATTCTGCCGCTCCGCTGGCAGCTCTCAGCTCAGTGCAGCCATGTACACTTGGCCCAGATTGTGACTATGAAATACATCCATCCTTCCGTCTTCCAACTACTTTTCTTGGTCAAAGTCATGGGGAGAAGGAGGTGGCTGGCTGGACCTTGTCCCAGAGAGTACAGGGCACAAGACTGGGGTGCACTATTGGTGGGATACCAGCCCATCACTGGGGACACACACATACGCGAGCAGTTTGCAGATGTAAATTAGCCTAACTGCATGTCTTTGGACTGCAGGATAACACCCACATGAAACGCGTGTGATACAGGGGAGGCATTTACAGCCCACACACACAGAGCAGGGGTGGTATACACCGCGCCACCCTGCCGCCCGACTACGTGATACAGCTTATCGGAAAAACAAACTCATTAAGACATGCTTATTTGTTGTGTGTATTTCTAGAAAACGGAGCGACTCAATATCCAGGCAGGTCCACCAAGGCAACTGTTGCTGGGCAGGCCCTAAGGTCTCCAGATCATTGCCCAGGTTTCTCTGAAAATGTTTTTCTGGAATTGAGCATCTGCTTCCACGAAGTGGCTCCACAAGCAGGCCAGGAAGCCAGTTTTGGCGGGATTCTTCACTACCAAAAAAGCAGGGAGGACACTCATCCTTATTTGCACACCACCCACAGACACACATATACACCATTTATGGAGAGAATGCACAGGCCCACGGAAATACTCCGAAGTGATAAAGTCCTACCCCTGGCCTTTAAGGAGATGTGGTGCAAGAGATAAGATCTGTCGTATGATCTGGAGTCCATCAGAGCCACCATCCAATGCAGCCAGGTCTTCAAACCTGCTTAGAAACATAGTATGAAAAGGAGGTGGCATCTGGAAGGTGATGGTCACAGATCTGTTCCGCACAGGTTATGACTGTACGAGTGTGGCAGGTCTGAATCGTAGGTGTTTCTGAAGAAGGTAGGCATGTACAAAGGAAGTACAGTCTCTGAGGAAAGTATCTATGCATGACGAAGGTGTGGCTGGTGTGTGGCTTTGCGGGTTAGGACTCTGTGACCACGATTGGAAGGCCACTGGTTGGCAGAATGATGCCACTGTCGGGCGCCTGAGAAAAACCCTTAACCCCAACTGCTCCAGGAACCGACTGATCCTGCTTTCACAGCTTAAGTTCAATTTAACTTTCATAAATGTAAGATATCTTTGAGCAAGGAAAGTTGCTATAGGTCGATACTATCACCAGTGACATTTCAAATAGAGGTACAATAGTCATAGCTGTCATTCACACAAGCTGGTGAACATCTATTAATCTCCTGAACAACTGATCAGCTATGACCGAGTAGTAATGTTTGCCTCCAACCTGCGATTTATAACAACATTTCAAGGTCAGTTAACTAAAGTAGGTACTAACTGAAGGAATAGTATTAATAAAATTTAAAATGAGTAAACTTTTAATTATTAATTACAACTCAAAATTATAGCAAAAATGTATCTCACTCAAGGATTTCTGGTTGCAGGGAAGCCACATCCTGTGAGAACAGGTAGGGGGGATTGCTAACCAGGATGTCAGCAGGACCGCAGTCCCTGAGAACCTTCTCTGAATCTGAAAGAGAGTCGCGAGAATCCGGAAATTACTGCGAGTGAGGCCTAGATCCATCTGCGACACAGTCCCCAGCTCATACAGCCAGACCTCATTCAGTTCTGGTCATTACTGGTACAGAAACACACATGCTCCTACTAGTCAACTGATCAGACGTTAGATCATGTGCCAGTAAAATTGAACAAGACGATTGGCTGGGAAGGTTCAAGACAAATGAAAACCACCAATAAGGAGCTGTCCTCTTCAGGGCCCCCATTTTCCTTCTGGAAACAAAGATTGTGCTGCATGTCGCACATTTTCGTCACACATCCCCATTTATCGACTGGATCCCCCAGCTAATTTATTATTACACCCGTTTCCACAAGTGCATTTCACACCGATATGCATTTCCATTAAAGCAAGGCAACTGTGTCTATTTGCAAGACAAAAAAGAATGCTTTCATTTCTGCAGAATGAGAAGTTGTAGTCAGAACAGTTATATGTCAGGTAAGAAGTGTGACCAAATTACTGTATATGAAGTGCATAGAAAAACATTAACAAACAAATTTAAAGTAACAAGTGACAGTCAGATATTAAAACTAAAGTAGTTCATCCATCTCATCCACTGCATCATCTGGTGTCATGCATTTACATGAGGTTGTCCAATCTCGTAAATGTATTTAGACTGTATAAAGTTCCGTCTCCTATGTTTTATGAGACTTAACTGGTCCACTTGGAGTGGGTGACTGTAATTCACACTACCTGGCAAACACATATGAACATAACACCCTAAACTAGCGCTTTCCACGAACACAGGTGTCAGAATTACAGTTAATAAAAACTCAAAGCCACCTGTGCTGTAAAATGAGACCTGAATCTTAAAACTATGTGCGGTTTATAGAGACACTCCAAACAGGGTGAAAAAAAAGAATCACAACCTTATTATAACCCTTGTGGGGGTCAAAAATTTATAGCAACTAGCATAATACTACAAAAAAAAAAGTTGAACTGTTTAAATTCTGTCCTGTCAGTGATAAAGATCTGATGTCTTTACATTACTAGAGGTGGTATAAACATTAGAGAATCCAAACATTCTTAGTTCTCAGAGCAGAGACCCCAAACTCAGGCCAGGGACCTACTCTAGCTAATGATGCATGGGCTTCAGGTTTGGATAAGAACATAAGAAATATACAAACGAGAGGAGACCATTTGGCCCTTTAAGCTCGTTTGGGGAGAACTTAACTAATAGCTCAGAGTTGTTAAAATCTTATCTAGCTCTGATTTAAAGGAACCCAAGGTTTCAGCTT
Organism: Petrocephalus schoutedeni; assembly: GCA_026780765.1. Lineage (NCBI taxonomy): Eukaryota > Metazoa > Chordata > Actinopteri > Osteoglossiformes > Mormyridae > Petrocephalus > Petrocephalus schoutedeni. The sequence goes on along the minus strand of JAODKL010000107.1, from coordinate 4,763,999 downwards.
GCACTACATTATCAGGAAGACTATTCCATACTCTACACGCTGTGTAAAGAAGTGCTTCCTCAAATCCAGCTTAAAATGTTCTCCTGCTA
>JAODKL010000107.1:4747851-4760925 GCA_026780765.1 Petrocephalus schoutedeni | reverse complement strand
ATTTTAACACTGAAAGGGTCTTGTTCGATGGAGATCCCCCATCAAAGCACTCACCTGTGGAAGGCTCTGGAGAAGACTCAGAGATATAGCTCCAGAACCACAGCCCACTTCCAAAATAGTTAACCCAGCCCCTCCTGCTGGCTCAGAGTCTGAAATCACCAAGCTAACAAGATCCTGTCAAATTATATTCACATGTAATCAAAAAGTTTTTTTCCCTCCACTATATAAATTATTTCAAGATAGCAAGTCAGCCGATGTGGAAAAAGCAGTTCACAATCAAAAAATTTGTTTCGTTTTAGAAATGCTGTGTGTGCATGTCTTTAAGAGCTAATTAAACCGCTAACCATCTCAGTACTGATGGAAAACCATGTAACTCACAGAAAGTTGTGTTTAAGTGTCCAGGCACACTGACAGTACTCACACAAGGCACACCATCAGCTTAGCGCGACAATATATAACAAACAAAACAAACACTCCCCCTGGTGGATCGTGAAAGAAAAGCAACCATACATCCAGTCCACCAAAAGCTCAGCTTGTCCGGAATTCTGCAGACATACTCACCTCCGTCTCAGGTCGTGGGATAAAGACAGGTGGCCTCATCTTCAGTGTGATGTCCCTGAAGTCCCATTCTTCGATAACATACTGCACCGGCATCCTGCGTACATCACACACCCAATGAAGACACCAGCCTCTCCCAAGAACTTCAGTAAACCAGGCCTAATAAGAGTGACAGTGCAAAGATGTAGAGCGCTGTGCTACCTGGAGAGGCGTCTGCCACAGAGCTCCCAGACCCGCTGCATCTGCACATCTGTCAGTGTCTTACCCAGAATTCCTGGCTCCAGGCTGGCCATCTGAGCAAAGGTCCCAGAAAATATAACTTTAAGAATTTAGCCCAGCGGAATGAAAGAGAAAGTGTGGTGTATACAAGTGATTGTAAGATTAGTACAGCAAACACACCATAAACAATATAATATATAATATCATTCAACAACAAAATAGTACAAAAGACTTTGGCCACAAAGTCAGACTAAACTTTATTCGAAAGTTAGGTTCAGCCAAGTTTCAGCAAAGTTATGTAACTGAAGCAAAATGGCAGAATGGCAGATGTACATTCAAAGCCTCCTCTGTACACACTTTCATAAGGAGGCAAGACAAAGGGCAGGGTGAGAAATAGGACGAGACAGGAAGAAACCTCCTCATCCCCACACAGCCAAACTGTCTGCACCAAGCAGCCACTCTCCTTTCCCTCATGCTCACCGTTCTGGCCCCCAGCACGTGTGCAATGATGTACTGACTGGAAAGGCCCGGCTCTGAGACCCCAGCCTTCTCAAACGTGTGAGCCCAGACGTCTGCAGCCTGCTGCACGCTGAGCCGCCCACCAGCGGCAGCACACAGGCCCTGGAGCAGCCCGGGAAGAAAGAGAAACTACCAGTTCGCCTATTTGATAGGTTTTCGATTTTGCCAAATTGTTCAGCACTTCAGTCAGCTCGGCCTGGTTTTCAAGGTGCTATATAAATAAATACGGACTTGACTTACTTAACCTGAGACCATTAGGAACTATGGATAAAACTGTCATGAATAAATAAAAGCAACTAAGAAGAATCATCATTTTGTTATTGGTATTTCTACGTTTTATCAAATACATTTCCCTAGAAATACTGTAAGCTGCATCCTTCTTGTGGTAATGCGTGCATCCTTTTCACTTAGTTGTTTCATTACCTACCTGTTGTTTCCTGTACGCTGTACGGAGATGTACTAGCGGTCTAAAGCGACCGTATAACCTGGAAAATGCTTCCATTGGTCTGGGGTGGATCAGCCTTAACCCAAGTACTGGGGTTCTTTGGGTTACCCTGCTTCCCTGATTCTAATAAAGTCTCTATAGGCGTTACTGCAACTACTGCACAGCAGCACAAGGTATAGCTGTCTATTTAGCTTTTTCTGCTAGCTCTAATAACTTTCCTTTTCCTGAGCACAAATGCTTCAGATACACTGAAAGGTTTCAGAAATGCTTGATATTCTCATAAAATATCACATCGTGGCTGTGACACATCAGTGATATAATCCTATATACAACAGAAATTTTCGCTACATACCAAACAACACATCTCAAATACAGAATATATTAAAAATCCTCTAGCTGATTTTCCAGCCAGTACCTTACGTCTACTTTATGCACTTTTTCCCACAAACAATAACCCAAGCTTTAGACTGTCGGAATCAGACCTAGATAACCCGGAAGTACTCCCGAGAAATGACCACGTGATACACAATGAAGTTGGGACCGGCTTTTAGCTGCGCGTTTGTTATATTGTAACATGGTGTTAAAGTGTGGACTCACAGCACTGTTTTATAAAGAGCAAGTGCTGATTCCAACATCTCAGAACCCGCCACCTTCCTGGTGTTCACATGCACTTCAGTATTGAGTGAATGGTGTGATGAAGTAAAAGCATCCCGGCAAATGGCATTTGTATGGCGGAAAACGCCATAGGAAGGTCAGGGGAGAGTGGCCAGATCGTTAAGCTAGCAGGAAGGACACAAGCGCAAAAACCAACAGCAACCTATAACAACTGTGCTTATAATTATTTTCAGTGAAACCACTCTTTCGGTTCGTTTAACTAAATAATACAGAATCGTTCACTGTTTCGGTTTCATCCCTTGGATGTTGTCCCTAGCGGATATCACAATTACTTTTTTTAAAATACAGTATTACGGTAGTTATACATTTATAAAACTGTGCATTTAAATAATCTTTTATGTATATGTGACTAATGATACTATATACCTCATATGCATGTAATATACTGCCTGTAAGGCGTTTGTACATTATTACACCAATGGCAGGCGAAAGAGAGAGTAACGTGGTCGGGAACAAATCTGTGCCGTGACTGAGGTCATCTGGTTCATTCGTGGTACATGTGGTACAAGACAACTTGCTAACAACCTAATTGCGATTATGCTGAAGGGTCAAGATAGTTTAAGAAAGCCTATAAACGTTTAATTGACCGTATGCTATACGTAGATAGGCAAAATTATTTTACTAAAATGAAATCATTTTTGTCTGCATTTTCAATGTCAATATTTAAAATATTTTGCAATTCTATGATCGCTCAACGACATCATGAACAAAGGGAATCTATGCAATAGATTTCATTCTTAATACTGTATCCGAAGCGCTAGCTGGGGAATGGAGAAAACACGGAAAATGACGAGGTCTCGTGTCTTGTCAAAGACACGGCCGGTACAGCGTGTACCGCCCCCCTTCCGGCAGCGGCGTGTCCGCGCGAGGTCCGTGCCCGCACCGCGCAGGCGTGGCTCATCCTCGTGCCCGTCGGCTCTACCCCCTCCCGCCTAGAGCGCGCGCACTTTCAGTTATTGTTTCGGCGGAGCTCAGCTAAAGGAGGCTAATCGCGAGCGGCTACATAACTACGCTAAGTGTTCCTATTAATTTGCGGGTAAGAGCAGGCTGTGTTAAGGATTTAAGACGTATCATGTTTCTCTGTGTTTTTTTCTTTTTAAATTCTGGGTGTAGTATGGTAGTTGGTTAACGCGATACTTTTTCTCCGTGAACTGATTAAGACCTGAAATTAAACCGCTTTTTCACTGTCGCCTAGTTATTTTTTTTCTTCTTCAAGTTTTGCTCGTTAATCCCGCTGGACACGGATGTCTTTTTTATTTAAGATACTGTATAAGCAACTTTGCAAGTAAATTACATTATCGCCCCCATATTTTTCCGGGATTTAGTTGGTGGCTAGCTAGCAGCGTTAGCTGGTCCGGCAGTGTTTTGTTGTAAGCAGTACTCGCTTGTGACTTCTGTCGTTAGGCTGTTAGTTAATGGACGCTAACATTAGCTAGCCAGGCATGCTCAGCCTAAAATCATGGCTAGGGGCACCATCAACGATGGATGATTAGCTGGCAAGTACTGATGGCATCGCATAAGTGAAAGCTGAGTAAACTAAATTGTTGGTAGAACATCAAGATGAAGCCCAACTCCTATAATTTAACTGTCAAGTCATTTTTGACTAGCTGGCTAACTTATAACTAAGATTACCTTTTCAGCGGATTCGCTGCTTTTTAAAAACAACTCCATACAATTTATGAACACATTTTATTTGGTCAGGAGTGTTGCTCAAACAGTATACATTTGTAGACGCTTGATGGGATAATTAGGTTATGCACCTAGGAAAAGTTCAGTTGGTGTTTATTGCACGTAATGAGAAACTAGCTAGGTAGTATATGTGGCTAATCGTATGTCTAACGTTAGCTAAGCTTTCTGACGGAATGCCGCACACTGCCAGTTTTCATCCTGGTTCAGCGGACTGGAAGGATTAATGTCAGTATCGGCAAAACAAATGTCTGTCAGTCCGGATCATTAACATCTGTTGCAGTGTGACGCCATCTTGCTCAGGACTTGAGTGTGACCCACCCTGAAAGATGAAAATATGCAGCACAGACCGCTGTCTGTTACATCGCGAGGTTTATTGCTTCATTACGCTACCGCTGAGTTTTAAAGTAGACACTGGAATTACGTGAAGACTGTAATATTTCTAAGTCATGCCACAATTTGAAATAGAGATCTGTAATTCAGAGTGTAATTGAATAATGTAAACCAAGCGTTGGTAATAATGGCTTTGAGATATTATAAGAAGTTCATTATCTACTTTTCTGCTTGGGCCACAGCGGGCAATGAACATGACGTTTTGATTTACGTGGAGATTGGCCTGTGCCAAAATAGATTGTAATCTAATTATTTTTTTCCCTGTAACTATTCTGGCTTTTTTATTACCTACTTCTGTGGTATGTAACATTTTCTGTACAGAACAATTTCAGCAGCTTATTGACGGTCGTTTTCATACCTGGGACTGCTTTTGTTAGCAAAGAAAATTTTGCATTAAACAGACAATTGGAAGAGCAATGCGATTTTCTTAGAGTAGTGAAATATTGCTATGTCTAATGAGAGTATTACAATTAACTTGTAAATTAAACGATTGATGTTGTGAGCTGTGTAGACTGCAACAACAGCAGTGTCAGGGGTCATGGTAACCTGGAAGTGAAATGTGCAGAATCAGTCTGCTTATACTGGCACCAAGGCTTGTTAGGAAGACACTGCCAGTCTTTCTGTGTAATTCGTTGTACAAATAATTTGCAAGGTATTTCAGGAGCCAATGAAGAATAACATATACATTTCTAATGTTGTTTTAGAAGATTTCTAATGTTGTTATAGATATTTTTAAACAACTAATCACCATCGATGCATGATTTACATTTTCTGCTAGTTTATATTATTGGGCATAGTGAAAATTTCTTAGTATTTAATTGGTTTTAGCATAAACCATTATTAAGCACATTTTGTTTTAGTGTTATTCAATCCCTGCTTTTCTTGAGATAGCTTTGTTTTGTTGAAATGTGTATGGAATTTGTTCAATGGTCTCCAAGGCTAATTTGATCAGTTTGCAGATACAAATCGTTGATACTGAGCATTTTTGAGATGATCATTGTTTTGTTGTCTGATGGTATGCCTAGCATAAATGTACATTGATACTTTGAAAAGTGGCAACTCTCCAAGGTGTATATAAGCTGTGTTTTTCTTCTGGTTTATCCAAACTATATGTTATGTCATGTACTTATAACGCAAGATCAGTATATCCTGCAGTCATTTATCTTTACTTCCATTGATGTGTGCAGCTTAACAGGTTGTATCTGTGTTTGTGCCATTGTCTCACTGTTTTAAATGCTACTCAGGATGGCAGCAATCAGAAAAAAACTGGTGATTGTCGGGGATGGTGCATGCGGGAAGACCTGTTTGCTCATCGTCTTCAGTAAAGATCAGTTCCCCGAAGTGTACGTGCCCACGGTCTTTGAGAACTATGTGGCTGACATCGAGGTGGATGTCAAACAGGTACAACAAGCTTGAGCATATCTAAATTTGTGGATGTAGGTCTCTTGGGTGCAGGCACTGAGTCATGCACTGTTTCAGGTGGAGCTGGCACTATGGGATACAGCAGGACAGGAGGACTATGACAGGCTTCGTCCCCTATCCTACCCTGACACTGATGTCATCCTTATGTGCTTCTCAATTGACAGCCCAGACAGCTTGGGTGAGTGTGGCAGTGCCTTCCAGGGTTCTGCTGGTCTTTGTTCACCTATATTACCTTCCCTTTACCCCCTTGATTAGTTGCCATCCTGGTCAACAACAGAGCAGACCCAGCTGTGGTAGTCTTACCCTACAGATTCTTATGTCCTTCTCATAGAGAGAGATCATTGGAAAAGAGCTCTTAATGTGTGTGTTCCTCTATAGAGAACATTCCAGAGAAGTGGACTCCTGAGGTGAAGCATTTCTGTCCCAATGTTCCAATCATTCTCGTGGGAAACAAGAAGGACCTGCGTAATGATGAACATACCCGCCGTGAGCTGGCTAAGATGAAGCAGGTGAACTGTTGCATGTCGTATGAGTATGCCATGGTGTTGAACTGTCACAGGCAAGAAACAAATGGACTTTAGTGTTTGCTTTGTGACTGACTTGATCCTGTTTTCTTTTTTTTTTTGCCCCATAGGAGCCTGTAAAACCCGAAGAAGGCAGAGACATGGCAAACCGGATCAGTGCTTTTGGTTACATGGAATGTTCTGCCAAGACCAAGGATGGCGTGCGAGAGGTGTTTGAAATGGCCACCAGGGCGGCGCTGCAGGCACGGAGAGGGAAGAAGAGCAGCAAATGCCTTCTTTTGTAGGCAACTGTGGAAGAACTGCTATGAGCGATTGGTGGGGGGGGGGGTAGCTGATGTCGTTCTGTTTGGTAATGAATGGGGAGGGTGGGGGGATCACAGCTGGAGGCAGAAGTCAGCCTCACACCCCATCCTTCTGCCATCCCCTTCTGCCCACTACCTGTTGGGGCTCGCCTTCCCCAAGCAGATTGCAGAACTTTTTTTTTTTTAAAACACACTTTTAAAAGTTATGGTTATGTCTTTCAGTATTTAAGAGGTTACCTGGATGAAGTTGAGTTTTTCTTTTTTTACTTTACCTGTGAATGCGTCTGCCATATCACCCACTGGCCTGTCTGCCAAACATTCTTGTTCCTAAATGGTCCTTGGGAGTTTCCGATCGGTATTCTGCTCTCACAATGTGCAGCATTTTTTTTTAACTTGCCGTCTATGTAAGACTTTTTAAGGAAAACTGTTTGATAGATTAAATAAAGCAATGGGGCTTAACTGACAGGGAAATATGCTGAATGATAATGTTTACGTCTTCAGATATGTTCGTTTAAACACACAGACTGGTCCTAGCATATACACATGTGTACACATGGACACGACTGGAAACTTTATACAAAGCAGAGATGTAATTAATTACTTCCTTTAAGTTCAGATTTGGACTCTATCAAATTGTATGCTAGATTGGTTAGCAGCCCAGTTCAGCGGGCTTAGTCGCAGTATTGGTGGTTTGAAAGTTGCTGGTACATGTTCCAGGATGGCCCAGTGCCATTGTACTAGATTATGATCTCTAGACATAAACTAAAGTAAGTTTTGATTGAAACCTTGATAAATTTCCACAAAGATAATAAAAAAAAATGTAATAAAAGGAAAATTCACCAATTTGTTTCCCCTTTATTCTAATGCATATTATTCCATCATACCATTTTTGAAATAAAATGATTTTTGGTTTTTGTGTTATTTTCTGTGGAGGGAGTCTGAGGTGCTATCTTATTCACTCCGCCATAAGGATTTAACCATCTCAGACTTGCTCTCCTAACGTTTCCTTGTGTCCCACTTTCTGTTGCTTATTCTGCCTAGGGAGCATTTAAGTATGAAACAGAATTGATGCAGCTGCCCATGGTACATTTAACAAAGTAATATTATGAGAGCAGCGTAAATGAGCTGCGGCCTCCAGAGAGACAGAACTGTAGTGACCTGTGTGCTCTAGTGGGTCTTCTGGAAGTGTTCCCTTGGGGTTCAGCACATGGCCCAAAAAAGTTACTTGCTGAATTAGAACAGTGCTTATAACAGCTTGGCTTGAACCCTAAAATATCAACATATAATGAATCAGCCACTTTGTAATAGTGGTGTGATATGAATGCTACAGTGCTAGTGTAATAGAACAAAGGCCCTGCAGCTATGTGAGAAATTTAGTGAAGTAAGCTACTGAAAGCCTGGGAAGCACTCGTGTTAGGTGTGTGGGGCCATCTGCTGCAGAATAACCAAGAATAATATACAGTTTAATTGAATGTCACTGACCCTAATTTGCACAGAAGCTGCCTGGATTACCAGCCTTGCTGAGTGATTGCTGCCGCTCCTGTCATTGTGCAAGAAATGTTATTACTTTGACATGTAATGTAAAATGGCATCATTAGCAATAAGGTTAGTAATTAGGGCAGTGCTATATATTTCATTAAGGGTACTGAGACAGCCCCTTCTGGGTCTTTTTCACTGCAGTACTGAATCAGAGCAGCATTATGTTTATTTGTCTTGTTAGAGAGACCCAGTAGTGTAGCAGTTCTTGAAATCATCGAATTATCCATCTTCGATGCCTCCCCCAGAGGCTCGGATTTTACTCCCCAAGGACTATGGACTCAGCTGCTTCCAGTGCTGATATTAGTCTGTCCTCTTGTATGCTCTATTTCCGATTATAATTTAAATCGGATAGATCATGCCAAAGTCCCAACTAATTGGTTGATGTTCAGTTTTGATTGACAGTGTTACTGGTTCCAAATGGTTCTTTCATTGCTGCGTTGACAGCGAGCTCTAAGCTGGTGACAGCCGTTCATTGCATTTGGATCAAGCTTGTTCAGTATTCTAATCTTGAAACAAAAACATCAGAATATTTGCTTATAAACATTGATTTCAGAGCTAAACTGGAATGTATGTTGAATATCATATACGTAGCCGGATTACTCAGATCACAAAGGTATTTGGCAGCAGCCCTGAAGAAGCACTTACCTCAAATGGTCACTAGAGGGCAGCTCACCCTTTATCACTCAGCTTGTGGTACAGGTCTCAGGATAGAGAGCAGTCATCATTTCATTCATAACTGACACCAATGGCTGGCTTAACAGATGCAGAAAACTAGACAAAGAAAGAAAGTGAATCATAAGCACACTTGATGTCAAAAATAGTAATAATTACAGTGATTGCATGGAATGGTGTGTGCGGGTGGGTGGATGGGGGGGGGGGGGTGGTTCCAGAAAACAGAGAAGTGAAGGAGACAGAAAGAGAGTGATGAGAAATAGGATGAAGTACTCTAGCATATGGGGTCCACTTTTTTCAGTAATATATATTTTTTCTCCCTATTGGGAGTTGCCTGGTCTGTTGCACTTCTGTGGCTAGTAGGAGTATTTCACAAGAGAGAGAGAGAGAGAGAAAGACAGAGAAAGCGAGAGGTGGTGGGGGGGGCGGGGGAGAAGGGCTGCCCACATGTATGGGGCGGGGCCTGTAATTTGGGATTGCTCCCGCATGCGACAGCCAGTCGTCTCAGAGCGCGTGCTGCCTCCAATCGGAGTCCACAGCAGAACGGCAGCGAGCTGAAGAGGCATCACCGTGTGGAAGCTCAGCAGGGACTGACTCTGCCACAGCAGGAGAGGGTTTGCTTGTAAGAGAGAAAGGTGTCTCTGCTCGGCTCTACTCATAACTCACTGGAGCCATGTGGATGCTAGGACCACTGCTACTCCTGTCCTGTCTGGGCAGGGGGCTGACAGGGCCTTGGAGACCCTCTCAACCACGCCTGCAGTTCAGCCATACAGGTAACGCCGGTCTGGGACTCTCCAGCCTTCCTCGCCCTTTCATCCTCCTTCCATCTGTCTGTCCACCTCCTCTCTGTGTCCCACCTTGTCCTGTCTTCCCATCTGTCCCTCCAGGACAAACCGTGCTCTGTCACGCCACTGTACTTTCTCGTCCCTTTATTTTGACGGGGCTCGAATACCCCCCAGGGGTGCCTGGGGCGGAGAGGGCTGGAAGTGGGGTGTTTGGTTACACCAAACGTGTGCTGGGAGCTTGCTTTGCACTTTCGCGGCTATTGTGTTACGCCGCAGTGGGGGCTGCGTGGAATTATAAAGTAGCAGTCTGCAAGGAATGATGCAGCCAGTTCAGACTGCAAAGCCACTTAGCTTTAGCAATTAAATCATAACTAACTTTCTGCATGCAACTGCTTATATATTCTTCTCCCAATACTGAGCACTCCCAATTTGGGGTATAATTATTCATTAATGTAGAAACATGCTTGTTACATATATAGCAGATCAATAAAATATAGCTGGTCAATAAAATTTAAGTCAAACTATGAATACATCACCTTGCGCATTAAATTTGACGTATATTTGCAGATGCAATTTGGACCATAATTTTCTAGAAGATTTTGGCAAGCAGAAGGAAGATTCAGATTGAAAGTAGACAAAACAAAAGGCTCTCTTTATTTATATAATTCACCCTCCTGGGAATACAGCCTTACTGGCAGATCTGGGCGCTCCTGTTGGCAGCCAATGAATAAGTATGTCAGATATATATACTGGCAGAAGGGCTTTATGCAGTTTTAAAACAAATAAAAGCGATTGAAGCTTTTAATTCAGTCCAAAGAGTGTAGAAACCGTATTAGTCAGTAATGGGAGACAAGCAATATGTGCTCTTTTTTGAGCCCGCTTGCGTGTGTGTGTGAGTGTGTGAGTGCGTGGTGGGAAGAATAGGTGTGAATGCCAGCGTATACAAGTGTGTGAAATTGCAAAAAAAGAACTGGTGTTACATCTGACCAAAGTTTCCCTGAAGTCAATGGGCGGGCGCTGCTTCTCGCTTGGCCATCTTCATGATTTGTTTGACTTGAGGAGTGTGAATTGTTTAAGGCTGCTATTTCTGATTGTAATGAAACCCTTACCTGGCTATCCGGTTCCTCCTGGCAATCAGCCGGTTCTCTCTGGCCATTCGGTCTCCCCTGGCAACAAGCCAGCTGTACTGGGTGAATCTCTGTTCCATGGCAACAGGTTGTTTTCTCCGACTGGCTGGAGTTTAAAAGCCGCGAGTGGCAGGATGGCAGAGTGGCCCCGGGGGCTGCTGTCGCACTAAGATGAATGCATTCCTCTATGATATGTGTTCATATTCACACCGGGCCGACTGCCCGGTCTAATGGGAGCGTGTCTGATCAATCTAAATTATGTATTATGTCAATGATCTTTGAGTAGATGAGTCTGAATGCTTATATTTATTTTATGTATGCCCTCCTTTCGTTTTTCATTTGTACTCCAGGACTCTGTAATGTATCTTCTTGATGAAATGACACCGGCGTATGTGTGGTACGGGTGCTCCACTCCAAAGGTCCATTGTCTCCTGACTGTGGAATGTTCTGAGCTGCATCACAGGCTACACATTTGCTCGAATCACGTATGGCCTATCAGCGGCAACTTGTGACTTCAGTAATCTAATAACGGCTGGACTCTGCAGGAAGGCTAAAAATATATTTTTGTCACCCCAGCCCACGCAATGCCAGGTGGGCAGGGCAGGGCAAGTAAGGGTAAGCCAGGGGCGCACACAAGGGGATGACGGCTCAGAGTCACACCCTTACCAGAAGTCATTTGGAAGGCCGAGTGCGAGCTGGAGAATGAGTGGGAAGCATGTTTTATGTTTGTGATTTGTACCATGCACACGTATGATTCGTGCGTGTAATTGTGCCAAAGGATGCGCTTCATGCCGAGGGCACCTTCTAGGTGTCGCTTAGGTACCTTGTTGCTGTTTGAGCCGGATGCAATAAGCATTTCTGATATCTCCCCTTTGACAATCAGAGGCACCAGTAAGGATGCTTCTGGTTCTGTGTCACCAGTTGGGTGGTGTAGGGTATACAGAGATAGTTATATGATAATTTAGGAGACCCCCAACTTGAATTAATTTTAAAGACCTTATGTAATGTAATGGACGGTATCAATTCCAGATGTGAGAGAAGCAGTCAGTGTGCAGCGATAGACTGAATGTTTACAGCAGTGGCTGATGAATTGCTGCTCATCAACCATGTTAGACCACATGTTTGCTCTTGAAATGCTGGGTTAGATCACCAACTGTGCACTATTTATTGGTAGGATTTCGGTCATCTTTTGGAAAGCCAGCAGTTTTTCTTCAAGGAAAGAGATTTGCTGTAATTGTATTTTGATGAAATTGGGGATTTCTTAGTATTTCATAAATCCAGTGTTTTTGCTTTTAAACAGATCACATTCCACAAGATTTTATTAGCTTTTAGTGTCCAGCATTATAGCTTGATTTTAAGGCATGTAAAGAATTACGTGTATTTATATGCACACTTTTATGACATTCATTCAGCTCTGGTGAAGCTTATTTTCTATGTTCTCTTAATTCTGTACAATTTATGTTGATACAATTTTTATATTTGCATAGCTCTCAATGGCTGATATATTTTTTCGATCTAAGATTATCATTGGCTACATAAGTCCACCATAAAAATGAATATATGCTCTAAAGCAAATTTTATGTTTAATTTATGATTTCGTTTATGGGGTGGCGTGTGGCCCGGTGGGCGGGGACTCTGCGCTTCTCAGCTGAAGATGGCTGGTTCAGATCCTGCGGCAAGCAGAGTGATGTCATCACTGAGCCCTTAACCCCCAATCCCTGGGATTGGCTGGCCCTGCTGCCTGACCCTCGCTTGCATGTCACTTTGGACAAAGGCGTTTGCTGAATAATTCTAGTTAATGTAAAGATTTTGTTTAGTGTATTTTGTTGATATGTTTTAAATTATCCATTGCTATTTTAGGCTTACACTATGTACCAGTAGGTGTCAGTAAGACGTAGAACTATACTGGTCTCTTATTAATGCAGAAAGCTGTTTAAAGTGATTAGCCTGATTATATGTTTCACTATCAGATTTTGTTGACAGCTTCACATTAGTTGCCACCCTGGGCATGAACACTGCTCTGGGCATGACTGTAATTATGTTTTTCTTTTGCTCCTTCGGTACATCTTGGAGGTCTTCCTCATATTACTTCTCCCTCATCTTATCCTCACCAGGCACATAAATGGGAGGGAAACATCGGTTTAATTTCAGCAAACGTTTTTGTTTTCCCGCAGAGCTAGAGAAAAATGGCCGCTTGCTCACGCTTCC
>JAODKL010000107.1:4719384-4747751 GCA_026780765.1 Petrocephalus schoutedeni | reverse complement strand
AAACATCGGTTTAATTTCAGCAAACGTTTTTGTTTTCCCGCAGAGCTAGAGAAAAATGGCCGCTTGCTCACGCTTCCTTTGATGGCTGGGGATCTGTACTCCCTGCTTCCAGACGAAGATGGGCAACAGCTGTACGTGGCCATGAAGAACTACCTGCTGGCCACAAGCTTAGAGGACATCACACAAAGCCCCCGTAAGGTGAGGACCCTACCATCACATCTGCATTGGGGCCACTGTCAAATATTAGCATCTCGGTAACACAGAAAAAACGATTCTAAATAAAACTCTTGCTGTATGTTTAGGAGCGGAACCCGTAAAATGTGGGAAAGAACTGAATCACTGTGACATGTGACATTGTGAAACAGAGGAACCGTATTAGTATTAAGCTGGTAACAATGCTCTACCGGGGGAAAATGCACAGAATCAGTAGAACTCTACTGGAACAGATTAACAGAACCAAAAGAATTACCGTGGAACAAAACAGCATTCATTTGGCACAGATTCAGCATAAATGCTGAAACAGAGACACAAAATCAGTAAACCTCAACTGAACCACAGGAAATGATCACAAACAGAATCTGTGTGACTCTGCTGACCAGATGAGGACATTAACCATTGAATCATCCCCTGCAAACCTATTAGCAATAAAACTGAATGCTCTCATTGTAGGGTGCATTCACAATGGATGTTTGAATGGGAATGGCAAACTAGTCCCTCAATACACAATACCCACACCAGCAGGAGAAAGATGATTACTGCCACACACGCCCTCGATGCTTGTGCCATCAGCCTCTGTCTTCCTTGGTGAGCTTCAATGAGCACCATAAGGCACTTGAAGAAGAGTGCTAGTCATTCTGTTCCACCCACACATTTGTACACACCCATCTGACACTGATATGGCACAAATTAGATACAGTATTGGGTATCTGACAGATGTACAGCACAAACTAAACATTCTTCAAACCACCAACAGAAAAAAATGGTTTAAAATTTCAGTATGTGATGGAATCATTATAAACTTAGATGTGCATAAAAGCTACGATAGTTTAATATTTTATGGGTTAGGAGAGGAAAAGTACAGGGCCAGTAGAGACCAGTGAGTGTGGTCCAGCTAATGAGTAGTATGGCATTGGATGTACTGCTAAATTTATCATATGTGGTTTTGATACAAGATTTGGAGGTGACCTATTATGTGAGAAGACCAGTAATATTTTTGAAACTGAAGGTGTGAAGAATAAGAGGAATTTACGGTGGCAATGGATAAATGCAGAGGAGGATAATTCAGAGCCAGGAAGTAAAAATCCGGACCAAGAATTTATTTCAAACAGCCCGTTGCGAATAAAGAGTCACAGTCACAGAGTACTCAACTGTTTGGATGAAACAAAACCTTGGTCGGGATTTTTACTTTCTGGACCTGAACTTTCCACCTCTGGATTGCTGGAAGAGAAGGAAAAAGGAAAAAGCTGCACAAAAAAAAGGAGTGCAGTGAGACAGTAAGACTCCCTCCAGCTCAGAAGTGCCTCATTCTGTGTCGTCACATCTTTCCTTCTACACTTTATTCCTTATTGTCATACCTTCATATAAAAGCCCTCTGTAGTCATGAGTGGTGACAGGCTGGCCAATATCTCCATGGGAGAGTATAAACAAATATGATGACAGACACTCGCCGGCCAGCACACACACAGGTGCACACAGACACGCATACCCAAGCGCAAACACTCAGAAGGTACTGAAGTAGGATGTGGAACCCCCCAGGCCTCCTTGTGGGGACTCCCCCCCCCCCCCCACGCCCAGCAGCCTAATTACTGCAGCTACCCTTTAATTACGCCCTTCTAACCAGCAGCCAGGATTCCTGCCATCTGAGTGTTCCATCAGCAGCCCACATCAAGCGCCACCCCATCTTTCATTTTCTCCTCCTCTTTTTACGTTCTCTCTTTCCTCCGCGCTCTCTCTTTAAATTACATCTCCTTCTGCCAGGGGTTTTAATTTTGCATGTTTTTCATCTAGATTCGACAATACGTCACCAGAGGTAGTTAATAATGTAAATTTACAATTGAGCATTATAAGGCACTGCAGTAGAAATTATGCTATGCCACAAATTATATTCACAAAAGAAAATACAGCTACACTTTTGCCAGTGAAACTAATAATCTGAGTAAAATGAATTATGAGTAAAGCATGCAGTTTATTATGTGGGAATTTGATTCATTTGGTGGGTCCCCCAGGCTGTGACAGATGGCTTTTTCCTGGGGAGTCCGACGGCCCCGTCTGTCATTCGCTCAGCGGGCTCTTCCTCCGCCTTCGTTCCCGACATATTCGTTAACGTGGGCCGACAGAGAACATAAGCTAATGGACACATTAGCGCAGAGAATCAGGTCACGGTGATTCAGCCAAGAAGTAACGCACGGTGTGGAGAGCTGCAACCCGGCCAGAGATCCTGTGGACGTTGCACTGATCCACCCAGACATTGTCTGACTGTCTTCACTCTCATTTCAGCTGCACTGGCCCGCCAGTCAGGATCGGATCCAGGAATGCGTGAGGGCCGGGAAGGATTCTGAGGTGAGTTACTCGCTCACGTCGCCTCTGTTGTCAGGCTCTTTGCTAATGATGCTCTAACCGTCTGGTATCACTAGACTATATTAGTAACCTCTTTCTTATTCTTTATTAATGGTACTCAAATCAAATCATCGTTATCTGTCACATGGCTTGACGCTTAGGTACAGCACAGACACTTGTGTGAAAGTCTTACAACAGCAGCAAAAGTAATAGTAAATATGTACTGTAACATAGTAATAGTGTGCAGGTTTAGAGACAAATAAGTACAATGGACCATTGTACAGTATTAGACAGTCGATGCATTTATTAGCCAGACTTCATAGCATTCTAATGGTTTGGTGAAGGAGCTAGTCCCTGGCCTGCTGGTTTGGGCCCCAGCGCCCGTGCAAACCCAGTCCTTGGGGCCCCGCAGACAGTCCACATTTCTGCTCACTGTGGAGCTGCATCCCTGAGGACCAGGCTGGGAAACACTGCTATAGGATCATGGGTGGCTGCCTAGGGGGCCAACTTCCGAGGAGGTGCAGACCTGCCCGCCAATTTCAATTTGCCTCAGACAGGGGCCGCCTGCGGTGATGCTCGCCACATCGGCTCGGGCTGGAACCCTTGGGCTGTCATACTGCAGTACCGACTCCCTGATGGTAGCAATTTGAGCAGTTTCTGGCACGGGTGGCTGGGATCCTTGATGATTTTTCCCTACCCACCCTGGCAGTGATCCACAGTGACATTGCCTGATTAATAATAAATCACTGAGAATTTGTATTAGCAGCATCATGCACACTGTCCACCGTTCAGTCAGACTAGCATGTGGTCTCTCTCATGCTGGGATCATGTTGGACAGTAAAAATGTAACAGTATCTCATATCACTAACAGAGACAGTCTCTCCTCGACAGCTGGAGTGTGCAAACTTCCTACGTGTGCTGCAACCCTATAATCACACCCACCTGTATGTCTGCGGTACTGGGGCCTTCAACCCACGATGTGCATTTATCCCAACAGAGGTGTTCCTCAAGGTACAGCCCGTGACTCACCTTAATTTAACTTGCTGCCCATATCTTCATTTAATTTGCTGTGTGGTGACATTAAATGCTGCCTAAGGGCGAACACGCTGTGGAAAAGGTGACATATTCCTGTAAATAGTGGGACGGAAAGGCCAGCTAATCTCTTCCTGATTCTCTTGGACCCTCAGAGGCTGAAATCCATTGATGCATTTAATTTTGGCTTTTCCATGTTGAGAGGTCACAAAAATAAAACCTGATTGAGGTTATTCAAGCAAAAAACACAAAACATACACACACATCAAGGTCTCCTTTTAACAAAAAGAAAAAAACCACGTTAAAAAAGCCCGCTTGGATAGACTAGTTTGGTGCATTAGGATAGAGAGATGAATGAGCTGGAAAGCGTGATGAAGATTAGATAGAAATGGGTTTGAAAATATGCTGGAGAGCATCATGATTGCCTGCAGGATAATGTAGTATGGCAACTCAAATGGAGCCGTTCTATCAGCAGGCTTCGTCTGGAGCAGATATACCTCCAAGAGTATCCAGATTGATAGACTGGGAGTTAGGGAACGAGGAACTTTGAACAAGGAGAGCTGTCACAGAATATACTTCCTGCTGGTCAGATGTTGGTCTGCTTTGAGGAACTGGGGAAAGCTCCCATTAATGTGAATCCCTGGTGCGGCATCACTGCCATTAACCCAGTTTAAGAGGAGAAAGCCAGAAGTGGAGAGACTGAGGCTCAGCAATGAGGGTCTTCAAAGTAGCAACCAGGAAAGAACGACTGTTAGGAAAGAAAAGGAAGCCGAGACAGACGGGAGGCAGGCGGGGTGAGAGACGGGGTGTGGTGGCAGGGGACTTAGAGTGAGGTTGGCATCTTTGTCTAATGCCACAGAGTGGAGGATTTCAGACGAAACATCAACATACTTCCACCGCACTCAAAGGTTCAGTCACTTTCCGTCTGTGACAGCAATGCTCCCTCGTACACCAAAATAGCACAGAGACACAAAAATGTGTCTGAATCTGAATGAGCTTTTTTCGCCAAGAATTTCACATGGTACATCTTGGTACATCTGGTCCTGCTCATCAAAATGTTTAGATAATTTATAATGAGGATACCAGTCAAGGCACTTATCAGAAGGGGCATGGTGACATAGACTGGGGAGCATCTCCTGCAGATAGCACAGGCATGCACGTATACACACACATAGACATACACCCGGGGTAGAGTATCGGAATTGTCAGTGTTCTTATTTTGGGTACTACTATGCAACTGAGAGTAGGAGAAAGCAGTTCCGGAGAGTGACAAAGAATCATATCCTGATACAGCACTCTCTAGATCCAGCAAATCAATTATGAATCAATTAGGAGAACACCCCAGTGTTACGGGAAATCAGCCGCGTGAATTATTTACCCATATGTTTCCCGCAAGTGCAGTCCTCCACTTCTTGGTCTTGGCAGTGGTAAATCTGGTTCATTGTACCCTGCAAAATCTGATCTAACATGTCGCTATATTTGCCTCTTGCTATTTTTTTTCCCCAGAACCCAGTGAGGATAAATAAGTCACTGGGGAAGTAGGAATGTGCGCGGCAAGAATAATATAAAGGGTGCACAGATAGCAGCAACATCTCTCATGATTCTGGCATTTGGACTGAAGGTGCTGAGCTGTCAGTGGGCCAATACGCTCCTTAATTTTTCAGAATGTTAGCGAGGGGAAATTTTGCAGAGTGATAGCAGAGCACTAACATACTGACTGCTACACAGGGTAGATAAGGTTAAGAACGCCACCACGTCTGAATTTTTTCATGATTTCTTCAAGAACATAAGGCTACAAGTGGTAACCAGCTGGATCTCCCCGACAGGTTGAGGGACAGGTGGTGACGCCACAACAGACTGAGTCCGGGAAGGGGAAGTGTCCTTATGATCCGCATCAGAGGACTGCCTCGGCCGTTATAGGTATGTACATGCGCGTTTATGCAGCTGTGTTTCCATGGGACATCTGTGCAATCGGCTGAGTGTGAGTTACTGCCACCCAAGCCATCTGCGCAGCATGACTCATTGTTGGATGTAAAGGCCGTCTATATAGACTACTGGCCCCTCTCTGTCCTGCAGATGGGGAACTGTACGCCGGTATCACCTCCGACTTCATGAATCGGGACTCCGCCTTCTTCCGCACCCTGGGCAGCCGTCACGTGATCCGCACCGAGCAGTACGACACCACCTGGCTACAGGGTGAGGAGCCGTGCCCCAGGTATTCCGGACAGCCTCCTCCTTCCCCCCACAGAGCTTCCTGACCTGCCCGTCATCTCCCATCCAGATGCCCAGTTTGTGAAAGTAGCCACCGTGCCGGAGAGCGACAACCCAGAGGACGATAAGGTCTACATGTTCTTCACGGAGTGGGCCCAGGAGGCAGAAGGAGCTGCTGGGAGGGTGATCTACTCCCGAGTAGCACGAGTTTGCAAGGTAACAGCTGCCATTTCTTTCTTAGCGAGTCCCCTGTCCTCACCTCCTTTCCTCAACCCAATCCCTTGGGACCCCCAGACATTCCACATTTTTGCTCCCGCCAGCTCCCAGCCAATGAAGAACACAGAATACCTGGTACAGGCGCACTGGGAGCTGGGAGGGAGCAAAAATGTGGAATGTCTGGGGACCCTGAGGACTGGGTTGAGAAACACCTTACTACAGTATTTACAACAAATGTTACTTCACTTTTACTTTACACCAGTATAAGGAAAAGCGGTAATACAGAACACTGAATATTAGGATAATTTATCTGTTAAATGGAAACTTGAGTTTAGTTGGGTTGAGTTGAGCTGAGTTGAGTAGAGTAGAGAAACACTGCTATGCCAACTTCTCTTCATCCAAGCATTCATCCACCAATCTTCTATTTTCTATAACAGCTTATCTAGTCTATCTGGGGAAGCAGATGGCACAAGCCAGTGGAAACCCTGAATGGCATGGCAGTCCATCACAAGGTGTTGAGTGTGAAGCATCTTCTTTCCTACAGAATGACATTGGTGGTCAACGCAGCCTTGTGAATAAGTGGAGCACCTTCCTCAAGGCCCGCTTGGTGTGCTCCATCCCAGGGGAAGACGGCATTCACACGTACTTCGACCAGCTACGTGAGTTCCAGACCTGCATCGTGCCACATACTGAAAATGCTCTTTATGTACAGTGGCTTGATCACATGACCACACGATAACCGCATGCCACTGCTTCAGCCCAAACCTTAGCGTATTTTTACGTTTCACAAAGTTTTAAAGATAAAAACATAGACCATAGCTGAAAAGAAAGTTATATACTGCCGAGATCTTCTGCTGTTGTTTATCCTGACCCTTATCCGCAACAGAACAAGTTATCATCCGACAAACGTGCGTTTGTGCATGTTTGTTTGTGGGCGCCCTGTTGACACTTGTTATGGGGCTCGGTGTGTGTGAGTGTGATGGACATCGCGGGCTGGCTGCGTATGGAGCGGCCCCCGGTCCCGTCTGTATAAACAGTGAGGGTGCACAGTGTAAACATGACTGCCCAAACATACACACAGCAAATGCCAGGAACATCGCTCAGAGATCAGATACAAAGTGTACCGTTAGGGCACGTCAGTCACGGACCTCCATTGGTGTTGGAAGTAGCGAGGTACTATTGAAGAGAGCCCCCTACTGGTTGGAGGAGGAATGTAGCATGAGTTGTAGGATCAGAGGAGAGTGGTGAACTGGGTATCCTATTTATTGGGGGATGGTCTAGTGCTGTCACATAAACACCCCCCGTACCTCTGGATCTGTGAATGTGGGAGGAACATGGAGGTGACCACAGGGAACAAAGACGTGGATTTCACAACTTTTCAGGGATGATTAATCTAGAGAGATGCCATCTCTGCTGGAATCCGGAGCCGTGTGTTTATGTCGCGCTCCACGGCCCATAAAAACACCGTATCCCATCATTCAATGCAGGAAGCGCAGAGTGGTGAATAGACGGGCAGAGCGGTGTGACCGTTCGCTCATTCATTCATTTGACCAGTATCTTGGGTTTAATGTAAACGTGTAAGAAGATACTTGCAGCTTTGTGGATGGGTGAAAAAAGCACTCTGCACATTTATCATGAAGACCTAAAAGGGCAACCCACAATCTTGAAAGCCACTGAGATCAACATCAGACCAGACGATGGCGTTGACTCAGAGAGTTCAGACTGTCATGTTGAGACTGGGGTTTCAGGTCAGGGTGCTGGGACACCGTATGATTTCAGGACTTTTGGGGGCATGTTTTTTGGATGTTGAGATTTCAGGAGCCCTGGTCTATGTGAGTGATCTCTAGCTCAGACATCACCCTCATTCCAGACCGTAGATCACCCTGCTCCAGATGGGGTGGGGGGGGGGGGGGGGGGGAGTGACAGGGTCATGCCCCTCAGGGAGACTTGGGGTGGGAGGCAGGATGGTATGCAGTATAAGGGCTGAAGGCAGGAGGGGGTGCAATGCGGGTAAGACAAACATATCTCGCCCAGCGGGGGGCACGTCCTTTTATGCAGGCAGCGAAACAGCACAGACTGGAGTGGCGCGAAGGCCATGAGAGAAAAGAAAAAGAGGCAAAAAATATATATATGGTATAGAAGAGGGGGATGAGCCTGTGGGGGGGGGGGTACAGGAGAGAGCTGGGAGCACACTGGGGAGCAGAGTCGGTGAGGTACGGGAACTGGAGATTGTTAAGAACAGTGGCGGCAGCCGTCCAAGAGGTTCGATCCAGCGGAGATTAGATTAGAATGGCCCGTTACCAGTAGGGGCTGATTCCATCATGGCCACCTGAACGAACAAGAACGAGAGGAATGTGAGAAGGCAGTTCCGCTCCATTGTCCGCCGCAGCACAACAAGCTGAGGTTCAGCACGTCCCACACAAATATACCCACAAGCTGGAGCGTCGAGCCAGGCTTCAGCGCTGAACCCGGGGGGGGGACTTTCCCCCACCATCACCAGCACTAAAAACAGGAGCTATGGAGACTCGCCATCTGCATCTCACTAAGCGGCTTCTTGAGGCCTGGATCAGCCCCGCGGCACCCGCTGACCTTCCAGGCCGCTGCAGATGTGAAGATGTTAGCGGTCGATCTGGCGTGAAAGCCCGTGCGCCGAGTGCCTCTGCCAAGGCGAGCTGCCTCAGCCCGCGGCTGGATCTTCCCCGTACAGCCACGCGCTGAGCCGCCTGCCACCCGGCCTGGCAGCTCGTCCGCTTACATAAATCTTCCGCAGATCAGATCTGGCGACTTAGGCAGGAATACATTTACACACGTAGCCGAGACGAGCAGATACAGACACGCACGCCCACAATGAAAGCTGGAAGAAGTTGATTGTTTTATATCTTTTGCAGAGGACATCTTCCTCCTGCATGGGAAGGACAAGACAAACCCTCTCATCTATGGTCTTTTCACCACAACCAGGTGAGCCGTCACTCCCAAAGCCAGGCTGTCTGAGGATTGAAACGTTTTCTGAAAAAGAGCCGTCAGACATCAGTGGCATCACTGGGAGGGGGGGGGGCTTTAGCACTAATTAGTTTAAATAGCGTGCTCTCATTCATTTTCATTAAAATCAGACCCTCCAATTAAAGCTTAACCCCCCCCCCTTCATAAATCTCTAATGACACTACTGTCAGATGTTAGCATTTAGATAATCGAGCAGTATCCAAAGCCACATACAATTAAGGCGACAGGGCCACCAGTCGCTCGAGCAATCCTGGCCAGGGTCCAGCGGTGGAGTCACTCTGTCAACCACACGGTTTAACCCGGCTACCTCCTGATCCCTGGCACAGTGTCCGGACGCCCTGAGCAGCCCCGCCCTCTTAACCCTTTTCCCGTGATAATTTCCCCATGTGAAATTTGCCTACCATTTAATGATGCTCTGGGGTCAGACTGACCCCAAACATGGGATAGGGGTTAAAAGAGCCTGATTATTTTCACTGAAGAAACTGACTTATGACTATATGGTAATATGTCTTATTTGACAAAGGACCACATTGCTTTGATAAATGTTCTACTGCATTGAGGGGGACACCAGTGAGGAGCGTAAATCACTGAGTATTAGGGAATCTTCCTGATCCTCTAGTTTAGATGATGTCATGCTCTCTGTCTGCACAGGGCAGATTCTTACTTTCTGTGTCCCGTAATGTGACATTATTTCATTGACATCGTGCAGATCGGGATCTATCAGCATTAGTGTACGCTCGCTGCGCATTATGCGGTTTCCTGCATGCAGCGGAGCGCGTGTGAGTGTGTGCTCCTGTGTGAGCAGCGTGTGTGTTAGGTGCTAAGTAAGTGTGTAAGAGTGCCATGCGTGTCTGCTCTGGAACACATACACTGTGTGTGTGTGTGTGTGTGTGTTTGCGCTGGCGTGAGCGTGCCATGTGCAAGCGCGTGAGTCGCGTGTGCCTCACCGGACCGCTGTCAGCCAGGCTGACATGTCGCGCAGGAGCCCCAAGTGCATTTCATTAGCCTGCGGTGATCCGGGGATGGTACAGATTAAGAGTCTGCTAATCCCAGGAGCTGCGTTCACATGGGTGCAGCCTGTGGAGTGGAGGCAGCCTGTGGGGGTGTGGGGCCGAGTTTATCGCACCCCCCGCCTTTGATGTAACTGCAGACGCCTGCCTGCTATAAGGGACAGAAATACTGCTCTCCACATTCATCTGAAAAGGAACCAGACTTCATTTAGGGCAGCAAACAGGACCCTGGGAACAGAATCTGGCCACGCGAGGATTAGATATCGCTTATCCGTCTACGAGACTGTCTTAATTAGGACAGAATGCAGAGCAATCGCAACAAGGGCAGTGTAAAGTGGAAAAAAACTCAGGAAAAAAATCAGGAAAACGCAGCAGGGTCAGAATATGAGGACGACAACAATTTACTATTAATTTTTGTTTACCAGAGACGTTTTTATCCAAAGTGACAAACAATTAAAGCTTGGTTAGATAATCCTTAGAATGGTGGGGGGAGTTAAGGGCTTTGCTTAAGGACCCAGTGGTGAAATCACTCTCCGAAATCACTTTGGGATCTGAACCAGCACCTTCCTGGTCACAGGCACAGCATCCTAACGCTGAGCCTCACACCCCACCTAAGAAAGGGCCCCCTTCTGTCAGTAAAAATTTGAAGTGCTAATGCTAGACAATGTGTCTTGGTGAAATGCAAAGGCTGAGTCACTGCCCGTCCTCTCCACAGCAACGTGCTGAATGGCTCAGCGGTGTGTGCATACCGGATGCAGGACATCGTACGGGCCTTCAAGGGTAGCTTCTCTCACAAGGAGGGGCCACAGTTCAAGTGGGCGGAGTTCATGGGCAAGGTGCCCTTCCCCCGCCCCGGCACAGTAAGTAACCCCCATCGCCCAGCCAATCCAGAGCCTCCCACATTGTGACCGCTCCCTTCCCCTATGCTAACCTGCGATGCAGGAGATACAGTGCTGATCCGCCTGGTGCTGTGCGCGGCTCAGTGCGGGTAGCATGGTGTACGTGAGGAATGGGCATGCAGCAATTAATCTCTTGTTCCTCGCCGTCTCAGTGTCCAAGCAGCACATACGGCAACCACCTCTCCACCCGCGAGTACCCCGATGACGTCATTTACTTCAGCCGCACCCACCCGCTCATGCTGGAAGAGGTGTACCCCCTGGGAGAGCGCCCTCTACTGGTACGGGTTGGTGTGCCCTACAAGCTTACCCGGCTGCTGGTGGACCGCGTCGAGGCCGTGGATGCACAGTACGATGTGCTGTTTGTTGGCACAGGTAGGTGATCGGCTCCATGGGATGGGCGGCATCTTGAACGTGTGAGCATGTATGTGCGTTATTCTGCGGTTAGGCTGCCTGCATGTGCTCGGTATGCATGATGTTTGATCTTCTCCCACAGACTCAGGTGAGGTGCTGAAGTCCATCCACCTTCCCCGAGACCAAGGACTCCAAGAGGTGACCTTGGAGCAGCTCCAGGTCTTTAAGGTACACCATCTTTAGAACATGTGACACTGAACTTCTACACCATCTTTACATCATCTACACATCAGCTGTATGTCACCTTGTGCCTCTGTGTCCATGCTCAAAGAAGTCACTTTAGAACAATGGTAAGTTCTACAAAACAACAAGTCTTTTTCTGATCAAAACATACCTTGAATCTATCAGCTGTTGGTACCTCCCACACTCTCAGCTGGGTACCTGGGTAGTTTGCTTGTCTGTGTCCTGAAATGCAGAAGAATCTGCATGATTACATGGTATTTTTGGGAAGCATGACATATTCAATGACAATGTTAGAGCTCAGATTATATAAGCAGAAAGCAAACAACATTTGTGTTTACAGACAACTGTTAGATGCCGTTTGTCTGTGGTGGGGGGGGGGGGGCACTACCTCGGCAAGACAGCAAATCTCCATGGAAACACCCAGTAGCACTCTCTCCCAGCAGGTAGACATCTGTAGCTCTCTCTTCCCTCCCGAACGCCTCGAATGATCTCAGACAACCTCCCTTCTCTCCTTCCACAGGGCAGATCACCCATCACTGCTATGACCCTGTCCAAGACAAAGGTGAGACTTCAAGATGGCCTGTTCCCCTCCTCTCATCCACATCCAGCACACGTCACAAAATACAGATACCCTACGCATTGTTCCCTAGATCATCACCATGGCAACATAAAAGGGACATGTCAGAGCATACATTATTCACCGATCGCAGCCAGTACGCCGGAGTCGGTTTGGCCTTTCATTAACGTCGGCTGCCGAACTCGTAATTTAACACCTCGTCTTTGACGCACTGCTGAAGGTCATGGAATTACATATCAATGATGCCTTAGTTATGATGCGGTCACAGATCAAATTTCACCAACAGCATAGGCGGCAATAGTGCAACAAGTTCAAGTCATTTTCATCAGATTATGAAATGAGTGTGTTCCTAGTAAATCCAGTAATAATATTGTTGCAATACATTGGGATTAGTAATATTATTATTTGATATTGTACACTGGGCACATTTATTTTCCAGGATTTTATGTGATTCTGACTAATATGAGTAATTCACGGTGTATTAAAGAATTATCGGTCCATGTTTGTGTGTCCTTGTGTGTATGTGTGTGCGTGCAGCAGTGGCTCTTTGTGGGCTCTGGAGAGGGCTTGGCCCAGCTGGCCCTGTTCCAGTGTGAGCTCTACGGCCAGGCCTGTGCCGAGTGCTGCCTCGCCAGGGACCCTTACTGCACCTGGGACGGCCACGCCTGCAGCCCCTACATGCCAGTCGCACGCAGGTAATTCACACATCACTCACGCACACATAGAACCCCATGCTCATGTGTCAAGCTGTGCTCGGATTGGCCGATTCCAGCTAATGGACGTTTCCCTTCCCCGCAGGAGAAACGCCCGGCAGGTTGGCGATGCTGGAGACCCGCTGACCGAGTGCGTCAGACAAGGAGGTCAGCCTGGTGACCATATTTCTTTCATTAGAGGCTAAAAGGAGACTGGCGTCAGAGTGGACTGAGTCAGAGTTGACTGAGTCAGAGAGGATTCAGGAGTACGGTAGCAATTCCAAATTTTAAACTGCATTAAATCCCCTCCAGAACTACTGTCCCTTGATGTGTAATTCTCGTTCTGGGTGATAAGGCCCCACACAGTGTTTACGCAAAGCTAAGGACTTCCACCGATCTTGGGCTTGGGATGGGGACTTAGAAGCCTGTTGGCCCTGGCATTTTCCCACGCCGTGCATGTCTGTCACTTCTAACGCATCCTATGTGTGTGTTTACAGCGGGACTCCAGGTGGAGATAGAGAAGAGGCAGATGGTGGTCGCCGAGGGAAACGGCACTTATCTGGAGTGCCTGCCCAAGTCTCAGCACGCAACTGTGACCTGGTACAAAGAGGCTGGAGGCAACAGCCACGAGCTGCACCAGGTGTGTACACAGGGCATCCCACGGGAACTTCCTGTAAGCAACAGTGTTCAAAGGCAATTTGAGAATTCCATAAGGGGGCGGGATTACAGTACACTGCTCACTTCCCATTGGTTACTTTATCAGATTCTTGTGTTCAGTCCCTCCAATGCAATGTTTCTCAACCCAGTATTCCAGGACCCCCAGGCTGACCCATGTCGTTTCTCTTACAGGTGGTGTCCGGGGAGCAGCTGGTGGTGATTGACCGGGGAGTGCTGATCCGACAGGCAGAGCCGGCCCACTCGGGCATCTATCACTGTCAGCTGGAGGAACACAGCTTCCACTGGACCGCCGTCATTGTCAAACTGAGTGTCCTGAGCCCCGCCGCTGTTAAGATGCCCTTCCAGGATGCCCTAACGCTTGGGCGGCACTGTGCCCAGTTAGCCGGGAACACCCACGGCGACCAGAGCCGCAAGCGAGGAGGCGGTGGCGGCAAGGGTGGGGGTGGAGGCCAGAAGAAAAGGAAGCAGGGCCGAGAAGGAGGAGGAGGAGGAGGCAGGGGGGGTGGGAGGAAGAGCCGCAGCAGGGCCCACACCCCTGGGCCGCGATCGCCCCGCAGCATCTAGAGACAGCTGCCCACATACCCTCTTCACTCCCATTGTCTTAGCGTCTAACGCACAGACCCAGAGTGGAGAACATCTACATTCTGTCTATAGAGACACAAATGCACTTCTTTAAAACATATTTATTATGGGCACATTATTATGCAGCTTCCCACTGGAGGACTACGGGCTTTGCCAGTTGGCACTGTAGTGGCTGGCAAGGTGCATTCAGAGGAGAACAGGGGCAAAACTGTCACCCAAATATTGTGGAGGCACAATGCGAGTGACTCAGAAAAGCAGCCGTGCGTTTCAGCACAACAGCAGAAGCTGTCTCTTTGACTGGTTATGCCAATGAAGCAAGGGATCATGGGATTTGTTTGAAGGACCAACCGTGTACTGTCTTTGAATCACTGGTGTGTTCCTGACAGACTCTTCAAACAGCAGGAGAGCCGTGGAAGAAAAGACACTAAATCTTACATCTATTTATCTTAATATAAGAATGTATGAATGAATCTCATTTTCTGTTCAGTTTTGACACTATTTTATCCAACATCTCTACAAATATCTTTCCATCTGCAAATTGCTTATCCTGGTTAATGTTGCAAGCAGGTCAGCAGCTTACCCCAGGCAGCATAGGGCACAAGGCTGTGGTATTCCCTGGACGTGATGCTGGGCCATCACAGGATAGACGCCAATTAACCTACTGCGTGTCTTTGGACCGCAGGAGGCAATCAGAGAACCCAGAGGAGAGCCACATGACACGGGGAGAACATGCAAACTCCAAACACACTGAACCCTGGCGGTGAGAGACAATCACGCTTCTCACCATGCCATCCTGTGGCCCCTACTGAACAAATATACAAATTCTTATTCGGAAAAAAAGATATATTCATAAGGAATGCATTCAGTGAAAACCCTGAACTGAAACCAGGCCAGAAATTGAGCCTTGATTGACTAGAAATTGTTCTCACTTTGAACCTAGATGAAAGGAAATGGAGAGAAAATAAGCTATTTTAGAAATAACTGAGGTTATAAATCATCACCGAAGGAGTAATAAAAAAAAGCTTCAATGTAAGAATTGTTTGCTCACTAGAAATGTAAACTCTCAAACTCAAATTGTATACTGCAGTGAGTTGGGTATTTCTATACAATTTTGAGAATTTACTGATGATTCTTGGTAAACTAATGCATTGTGAGGATTTAGGGAAGACTGTGTGTTTTCTATGTGATTTGGGACAGAAGGGAGGTTTGGGTATCCATGTTGGAGTTTGCTGGAGTTGTCAGGATAAAAATTTGTGTTATTTACTTCGGTATGTCAGGTTTCGGCACCACATGTGTGCTGACTTACAGAGAGTATTATGCTAACAATCTGATGAATTGTGAACAACAACAATAATGTTACTTTTTACTTGGGCTCTTACATCTGCTTACAGGACAATGTACCACTGTGCGCATTTCAGAAACAGCCTGTGTGATCCTTCCTCTCCCACCAGCTCATTCAACATTTCCAAATGTGTTATGACTGGTCAGATTCTAAGCGCTAATGGGTATTTCAATAGAATAGTGATATTTTATTTGTATCAGTGAGGAAATTTTCTCTCGTCCTATCTTGCTTTCCATGGAAAAAACACACTCCAGTTGCCCCCCTCTCCCTGCTCCACCCCAAAAAAATAATTACCCAAAGATGCTTAAACAGATTAACCTATTAGCCCCCCAGGGGCGTGGCTATGGACACTGTCATCAAACCCCCATCCCCAATCAACAACCATTACCTTTCCCAACACCCTCCCCCCTTGGACCCAGTTGTCAGATTTGTTCTGGCACTGACACTCACATACAGGTGAGAGAAAGTTTTCTTGGGGTCTCACTGCAGGATCGGCCAAGAACCAGCACCTCTGGAGCACTCTGCTGGCCACAGGATGTGAATCGGACACCTTCTGACCATGGGTACATCTCAACCTGTAGAGTCTGCCTCTTATGTAGTGTTTGGATGCCCTTAGTCAGGGACACAAACCAACTACTTTGGAGAGTGGAGCCATTTTTTCTTTCATTGTTTGAAATTTTGTTGCAACCTGTTTGGAAGATAAAGGTCCAGAATGGAAATATGATAATGTAAATTTTTTTTTTTAACTTCATGAAATGAAGTGTACATTGTGATGTCAAGGACAGTGTGTGTGCATAGAATTTTCGTAAACACATGCAGGGGGGAGAAAGAACAATGGACATTGTCAGTGTGTAGCTGCTTTAAGCAGCATCTTAGGGTTATGTGTGTTTGTCTTTAGTATGCCTGTGGTGTGTGTGTGTGTGTGTGTGTGTGTGTGTGTGTGTGTGTGTGTCTGCCTGCATGATGGACTGACAGCAGAGGGTGTGGCTGTGAGTAAGCGGAGCAGGCCAGCTTTGAGTGTAGGTCCACCATCTTTGCCTTAAGGGCAACTACTATTTTTAAGTTTAATCATCTAATTTAATATGGACTCTCATGAAGCTGTTTGGTAGTACATGCATCCAATAAACAGTATTGTGTGTTTTGTTTCACATCGACTACAGTAGTTCATTGTGATTTTACTTCCAGTGTCTTTGGATAAAATGGTGATAGATTTCTCACACCACAAGACAAAAAGTACCACCCCTCTGTCACCATGGTTTAGGGGGGCAGATTTGTATGCCGTACTTACATCGATAGTATTGAGGTCAGGCCAGTAATGGAAAGATCCTGCAGATATAGAGTAACTATTATTGTATTATTCCTTAGCCTTTTTAACACCATGATACTGGTTTACTTTTTGTAGAATTAAGAATGAGTCAAGCCGCCAGCTAGATTTCAAATGTCCTATTGGAAGCGATTCGTGTAACAGAAAAAAACTGATTACTAAACTTACAAACTACAAACCTAAAAAAGGGATACAAAATTATCATCAGTATTAATATTCGAATCATTAATCGAATTTATCAGCAATCACGTTATAGATAATTTGTTTCGGTGTTTTTTTTTATTGTAATAATAGTTAATAACAATAAGAAGATACATTTATTTTAGTAGCAGTAAACGCTGTTATCGTAATTGGCCATTTCGCTTAATATTCCTTCTAGTTTTATTGGGGATTTAGTTTAATTACATTTATTTCCTTTAAAAAAAACTTCTCGTTTTAAAAAAATTAAATAGGTGACCACGGTTTGATTTGAAACACATTAAAAACATGTAAGAGGATGAAATAGGAGGAACTAATGTGGAGGCGTCCGATGTTCCCCCTGGGAAGCTTAAAGAGGTGGGACTCCAGGCCCCGGAAGCTACTGAAGTCGTTCTACTTGGGTAAAATGCTTTATAAAAACGTCTTAATAAGTTTCTCCAGCTACTTGGCCGTGTAGCAAGTATATAAAATACTTTCGATCTTTTGCGAATTCATCGTGTTTCTCTGTTGTTTTGTAGGATAATGTTACATTAGGAAACTTTGCGTATGTAGAGGCCTTGTCAGTTGTCTTGTTTGTATTGATTTATCAAAATACATATTTTGTCTGTTGTCTACTTATTAGTGAGTAGTTCGCGGTAGAAGGCCGTTAAAGTAAATCGATGGGGAAAGTAAACAGTAACGGATCACAACTTCAGTGGAATAGCAGTATTTGAACCAAAATAGTATCTTAACTGGTTAGTTCCTGTTTTCTAAAAAAAAGAAGGATATAAGTGCGTGGTGCTTAGACAGTAGAAGGTAAAGCTAAGTCTGAGCGAGCTGAAAGAAGCTGGCGGTGTGTTTCAGGGACCTGAGAGGATGCGGATAAGGAGGGCGATTTAAGTTTTACAATAAGGAGCACGATGAGCCTCTCTTCTGAGACTGGAGCAGAGGTGCTGGCAGCCTCCAACGGGCTGGGCTTACCGGGGTCGACGAGTTCCAGTGATGAAGAGAGCACCCCTGAGCTGGAGCCTCCAAAGCATGAGAGGACACCCAGCTCAGCACCAGGAAAAACAGCAGGCTCCCCCAGTGACATATTGAACTGTGAGGGCAGGCTTGAAGCGTGTAGAGACGCACACATGGAGACAGCGGCTGTACACACGTGTACGGTTGTTGAACCTGCCGAAATGGTACATCAGGGAAAGGCACCGTACGCCACCTCTGCAGAGACACATGAGGACGACCCCCCTGCAGGAGCACTGCATGCTGCGGCTAAGGAATGTGAGGCAGGCCTTCAGGAGGATGTGCTGGGGGGAGATACGGGTGAGGAGGTAGGTAGCAAGGGGAGACTGGAGGATCAAGTAATATGGCGAAACTCTCAGCTGGAATCTTATCACAGTTTTTGCTGTGGAATATATGCTATATTTGGGTTTGTGGGGGGGGGAGTGTGAATATGTCTGTGTGTGCATTTATATGTGCATATCTGTAATGCTTGTGTCTGTATCCCTAGCACTGTGCAGCCATCTCTGTGGTCAGTGCTCCAAAGGACAAAACTGAACTGCCCTCTGACACACGGCCAAAGGGGCGTCGGGGTCGCCCCAGGTCTCCGCGGAGCCAAGAAGGCCCCAGGCCTGCACACGTGATGGCGCAGGTGCACGTGAGGCCCGGCCCGGAGCGGGAGAGGGTTACACGTGGCATGCAGGACAGCAAGAGCTTGGACGAGATCAGCCGAGCTTGCGGCGAGCCGGGGGGCAGGGGCGGGCATCCGGAGGGACGCAGGGCCACGATCTCCAGTGCCCTGGAGCTGGAGGGCACCGTCAGCCATGATGGGGACCTGACACATTTCATCGCCAGTAATCTGGAGCACAAGATCAAGATGAGCCACAGACTCGGGCCGGACTGTGACCGTGAGTGGGCCTTTGGGCTGGACTGTGTCCAAGCTATGGTGTTATTTGTGGAATTTGTTAGATTAGAATATGATATAGAAGCCAGCATAACACTTCAGGAAATGTAACTTATATACTAGAGCAGTTTCCCAATTCGGTCCTCACGGACCCACAGACAGTCCATGATTTTGCTGCAAAAATGTATTCTGTCTGGCGTGGAGCTTGAAGGGAGAAAACATGGACTGGCTGTGGGTCCCTGAGGACCACTTGATGGATTTTTTTCCCCCGATCATTCTTTAATACAGCCGTATGTTTTTGCTGGATTTTGCAGCCATATGTTCTTACTATAGTTTCCATTATCGGGACCCCTGCTGGGATTCACCTGGGAGGTGTAAATACAGTATGTTAACTCTGTTTTCATTAGCACCATCCGAGCATGCTGCAACGTCTCGTGGCTCCCTGCGACCTCCCCCAGACATCCCACCCATCGACCCGAACATACTGTTGGACCTGCAGAGGCAAACGCAGGCAGTGGCCCAGAGCTTAGACCTAATGATGCGTGGGCTCAGTGGAACTGTCCAGAACGTGAGTCGGCTGGTTTGCCATCACCTGTCTTCATGTCTGCCTTCAGTTTCCCCATTGACCACTCCCTCTTGCGTCATAGGACCAATTGACCAAACGTATGAACAGTTTTTGATCCTTTAACAAAAAGGCTTAGCTGTAGCTTCTCAGAGGGTATGCAAGTTATCTGACTCCGACAGCTGGATCACTGCATTATAATCACTCTGCCCCAGCTGCTCATTGACAATAAAAATACCACTGAAATACCAGCTACATTAATCATTTTATCCCCATTTCTGGGAGTACTGCTCAGTCCCTGTCGTTTGCTCCGATGTTGATGTTCTGTATTTGTTTTGGTTTTTGTGTAATTCCTCCTGGAATTTCCTGAATCACTCAAGGGTGCACTGTGGCAAACGTGTTTGTAAAAACATGCTGTGTGTACATACACACTGACTGGCCCCCTGCCATCACCCCGCTTGTGTGTACCCACAGATGACTGCGCTGAGCGTGGGCTACATCCAGACCTACAGGGACTCTGTAGACAGCGTTGGAGAGTCTGTGGACATGAGCATCAAGGTGAAGGGACTTCTGGGCTTCTCAGCCATATATAAAGAAGTTTTCTTAAGAGTCAGCCATCAGCATTTTCATCAGATTTTCTTTGTGCCTAAGCCAGTCTGTTGTGCCTCTGTGTAAGGACGGGTATAATTAGTCCGAGCAACATGTACGCACACCCAGGGAGTCTGGGGCAGCCAGATAACCTTGGACCCTAAAAGTTTTTTTTGGTGCTGTACCTATAACTGGAGTTTTTATTTGTCCTCTTATGTTGTTTTTATTTATTTATTTGTCTATATATTTATTTGTTTAGCCTTCTGCCTTGAGCCTGTGGGTGAGAGTGTACATGAGCAGGGCTGTGTTAGCATGGTTGTGTTGATGCCTGTTTGTATATGTTTAGGGCATGTATACTTTGATGGCACGCTGCGAAGAGCTCGACCGGTCCATGCAGCCCATCCACCTGCTGGCCAAGCAGATCCGTGACATCAAGAGCATGCTAGACACCCTGGAAGCACTTTGCAAGTGACCGGACTGAGCCACGCTACAGGTGTCTGCACTCCCTATGTGTGTGTGAGAGAGTGTGTTGGTGCCATTTAGTGCCTGTATGTACAGCATGAGCGCGGGCTCAGTTTGCATCAGGGCGCGCTGTCCTGGAAGGGCGTGACGCCCTTGTGCGTGTACTATGTTGAGAGAGTGTGAGCGATTTGGTCCAGCAGAGCCTGTTCCTCCAATCGCTGGTTGCCATGCCAGGCAGAAATTCCTCTGACTCCCCCCACCCCCCCCCCCCCCCATTCTCGCCTCCAGCACGCCCACGTGGTGACAAGTGACGGATCCTTCCCACCGCAAAAACATGCCACAACCGTGAGGGGTCGCGATCAGAGAAGCACAGCAGCCTCGTTCCTAGCCGCTGTCAGTATGGTGGCACAGGGCTAACCCCAGAGGCCAAAGAGCTTGTCCTGCACTTCTGTATAACCTGTAAATGTATCACATTTGTATATATGTTCCCCATAATTTTTAATTTATTAAAACTGTCTCAATTATATACTTTAAAATATAAAATTTTTTAAGGTTCTCTTGTTTCTATTTTAGAATCAGGTGTGTGCCTATTCTAACATTTTTTTTCTGGAGTAAAGCGCACAGACTACTGACGACTTGTTTGGTTTTTTGTAACCCATATTTGAAGAGAATAACATAATAGCTGTTGGTACTGACCATGGGTGTAATAGGGAGATGAGTATCTCTGCAGTGGTGCTCTGAGCAGTGATGTATGGGAAAGGAAGGGAGATGCTTTGTTTGCATATATTGGTAACAGTAGATGCAGTACATGCAAAACGGTACAACGTATTTAACCTGCTGAATCACTTGAGGATTGGTGTGACCTTCAGGAGGTCGGTGGTCCAAGCCTGTGTCTGGGAGGTCATAGGTTTGAATCCCGTGGCTGGCAGAGTAATCATTACTCTTTGGTGCCCCAGGCCCTCAAGCCCGGTTACTCCAGAGGGGCTGGATGCTGGTTGACTCTGTGCTCTCACCCCTAACCTTGCTCTCTGTAGATTTCCCCCTGGGATCAATAAAGTTTATCTTGTATACAGTGATGTCTGTCTCTTTCATGGAGAGTGAGATGGGATCCAGTTTCTATCCAGTTTCCCTGCAGGATTGAATAAAATACCACTGTTCTATTCTGAGATGCAGCGCTCTGGAATGGCCACTGGATGGCGAACTTTGGGTGTATCCTATACAAATTAATTTTGTACTTCTTTTTTTCTTTCTCTAAACAGACCTTTTAAATAGCCACTCTTCTTTTCCTTTAGGTTTATAATACCCATTCAGGGCAGCTGACATTTATTTATTGTTCATTTATTAGTACAACATGTATAATGTGTTGTGATAAAATTGTAAACAATGCTTTCTGTATGATTTCTTCAGTGTAAAAAACAGATTCTGCACATTCATGCCCACCACTAAGGATTATTTTAAAGCACCGTTGATTAGACGGTTGATTAGAATCAGCCCTTTTACTCTTTTGGCCCAAAAGCACAGACAGCTCTTACTGGTGCCCAGGGACCTGTCAGACGTGGTACAAACCGAAGAGGGACATCTCAGGGTGTAGAGCTAGTCAGCTAGAGATGGGCACAGTGGGAGTGAGTGTGCAGTGGGTCTACAGACATTCATGGGAGGCTAAAATGCTAGTTCCCTATTAGCATTAACAATAGAGATACTGTACTGTACTCTACTATGGAAGGGTTTCTCAACCCAGTCCTGAGGGATCCCTGAGGACTGGGTTGAGAAACTCCTGAATATATGGAAAATCTTCAAAACAGAACAAAGAATAAAGGATTAAACCATTAAATGTAAACTTATCAGCCAAGTGGGTGAATCAGCACTTGAAAGTGCAGTTAATGCTTCACTCTGCTGAAATGTCAGATTACCTATTTCCCAGCCTGCTTAATGAATGTCCTCTTATATCCGGGCCCTGGCTGGAGAACATGACCTGTCTGAGATCAGATTGGCTCGGACCATGGGAATCAGTGCCGAATTCTTTTTAGAGAGAGCAGGCCCCAATCCAGGGTTACCGGTCATCCCCTGGTGTCAGCACATCAGCCAGAAGTCCAGGAGGCAGATGGCGAAGAGTAGAAGGCCAAGGGGGGATGAGATGGGGAATGGGACACTTTGGTTTGGTGCTGCACTTGCAAGTTCTGTTGTCAGAGTCTCCGTCACTGTTGGAGTCCTTGCAGCCTCCAGAGTCATCGTAGTTGCCCAAGGTGACTCGGACACCTCTGACTCCCTGACCTCCTCGGTCGGTGTGGCTGCTCCCCAGCCATGCCCCTCAGCCCCACCTTGTGTCGGCCCCTTGTCAGCGGCTCCGCCCTCCAGCCCCCCATACCACTGGCACTGGAAGTCCCTACGCCACGCATCCCGCTGGGCTGGGGTCAGGTGGCCCTCTGCCTCAACACGTCCAGCGCTGTCTGGCAATAGGAGGAAGGTGGTGGGCGGGAGGTGCAGGTAGGCAGAGCCCCCGGGGTCCCTGCGGACACAACGGCCACGCCCCCCGCAGAGCGCGGCACTGCACAGACGTGATGCCGTCGTCACGTTCACCACGTACGGGCCCAGCACCTCCCGCATGAAGTCTGCCAGCTTCCAGCATCCTCTCTGATGCCGTACACACAAACAAACATGAAAGAGAGACACAGAGAGCTAATAATGTCTCTAGCCTAGCATTACTCTACTTCTCATCCATCTCCTAACCCTCTCAATCCTAAAGACACCTTAAGACCAATCTGTTCCATTAATTCCACCACTAACCTGCTGCCTCCTTATGTTCTTTGAATGCTCTTATGTTGCACTTCATTAGGTTCTTACTTTGCTAACAGTGTCTAGTTGCTTAGCTGGTGAGTAGCTCCTTTGGCATTCATTGGAAGCTCAGCTTAGTTGCACTTGCGCCTAGTTAACTCCTTGACAGCATAATTATTTGCAATGTGCTATTTGCCTTGCCTGTATGTCAGTTTGGACAAAAGTGTTTGCTAAATATGAAAGAAATGTAACCATGTATCTTGTCTCAGGGACACAGTGGGGCAGCACGGGTTACAAGACAGGTAGCTATTCGCTCAGTGGGATACTGATCCATTGCAGGGCACAGACACCCACAGACACTACAGGCAATATAGAGGGGTCAGTTAACCTAACCGCATAAGGAAACATTAGGGAGGAATCCTGCACAACACAGGGTCAAGCATGCAAACATCCCCTGACCATGCAGGTGTGCGGTAATAGTGCAGCCCTCATTGCCATCATACAACCCTTAACCCTTTTCCCGTGATTGACCCCAAGCACTGGATAGGGGTTAATGGTGTTCACTTTATTTCAGTAGTAGTCTTGTTGGTACGGTTGTTCCACAATGCATCTACATAAACATGCACAGCACTGCACAACCAGAAAAAGCCAAAAGACCTAAAACTTCGACTGGTAGTAGAAAAACCTCAAGGGGTCCATGGTCAGGATAATGTATGTGATGCCGATCTGTTTCTGGTCCAGGATAAGCAGCTGCAGTTGTCTGTTAGCCTTAGAAGTCCTGTCTGAGTGATGGATACCTGAGACTGATCTGGGATCAGCTTCTCCCAAACGATGACCCCCGCCGCCCCCATGGCCGCACTCTCGCCTATGGTGTTCACCAGGTCAGCCTGCGGGGACATCGCACACGGCACCATAGACACACCGGGGCAGCCAAATTCTGCTGCTGGTTGACCTTCTGCACTATAACCTCATCAGCGATCCAACCACATCCAAGCTTCTTGGACCCATTCATGATTATGTTTAAAATTGACCAAACTCTCTTTGCCAGACATCCGCATTTTTGCTCCCTTCTAGCTCCCAACGCACCTGTATCAGGTATTCGGTAGACTTGATTGGCTTGGAGCTGGGAAGGAGCAAAACTGTGTACGGACTGCATTGACAGCCATGTTCTACATGAGTTCAGTATCTCTCATGGCAGCCTGGAGTTTCTTGGCGGTGGCTGACGGTACTGCACCCACTCACCTCGGACAGAAACGCGTTGGTGGCAGTGTAGACACTCCTGACGAGAGGGAACACCGGGAGGTCATAAGGGGCGCCGGCCAGCGCCCCCACTCGCAGGGCCTCTCCGACCTGAGTGGAGGCGTACAGTCGTGCTCCCGGGGTCCCGCCCACAAGCATGTCTAATTGGACGATGGGGTAGAGAGCGGAGGAGTGTCTCCATAGCCACAGGAGCTCGTCGTTGAGGGCCATCTCCGTAGCAGGACAGCGGTCCGTGTAATTGACCCAGCGCTGGCCGGGACCGGAGGTGTGACAGCTTGGGTATGGGGACATTCCCCACAATGCCTTGGGGCGGAGCCTTCTCAGTTCCTGTAGAGTTTCTATCAGGAAGGCCTGAGCTGCCGTTTCAAAGTCCACCTAGCAAGGCCAACAACATCATCTCAGATCATCTCAATCCTTTCACACAGATTGCTCTCGGCATAAACGCACTCCAATGTAGTTCAGACTTATTCATACGTAGGGGCTTATACAGGGGCATGGCCACAGGGGCACTGACCCCAGCTGAAAGCTGATAGGTCCCTGGAGTACACTCCCCCCTTTCACTCACAGATTCAACACATGTCATTGGCTAATGATAAGGTTGGCTTATGCCCCCAACATTCTAGAATTGTCCCTGCTCTCATATGTACACAGACATCCTTAGCAGTCAGGTTTATATTAAGATTTACCTGTGCCCACCTGGCCACCTCGGCAGGGCTCCAGTCTGGGAAGAATTCCCGGAGCAGCAAGCGGGACTCTTCCTGGTAGATCTCTTGCTTGGCCCAGCTCCGGCCCCACTGGGGTGCCCACTGATCCCAGTACAACACGGCCAGGCCTCCGAAGTCCGCGGAGGGCAGGGACACGGCCAGGTCAGCTTCCACTTCCTGCAGGTGGGCGTCCAGTCGAGTGTGCTGGGGCAGCCCTCCCCACACAGCCTGCTTCTGGGGGTTGTAGTACGGGTAGAGCCCCAGCGAATCCTCCAGGAAGATGACTACCTGACCCCTTGCCTGCATCTCGAAGGCCCTTGGGTCGGGGCGCTCCAAGCAGGCTGCGTCGGGGACTGCCCACAGCACTGAGAAGGGCTGTCCCAGGTGCAGTGGGGCAGGGACAGGCTGCGAGGGTGCTGCCCGGGCCTCCACGCAGAGCACCAGCAGGAGAAGTCCAGCCACAAGCGTCCTCCTCGCCATGGGCCACCGCAGGAGCTCACGTCTCGCCGGCTCCATGCTACACCATTTCCCTGGAAGAGCATTTTACAGCGGCCCACTGAGTGGGCCTGCAGCCTACTGGCAATAAGCCACAGTTTGCTAGTTTACTCTGATTTTCTCATTCTGTTACAAATCATGGAAAATGCATTTATTCAATATTGTTTGCTGGCTGACTGAATGGATAGAAGGAAGGAATAAACATTTCATTTTGTTTGGCTTCATTCATTCATGGATCTGTCTATCCATCCATTCATTCTCTTTCACTCATTATGAATAACGTAACCAGGTTCTGACTCAGCCAAAAGTAATTAACGAGGACTGTCACCACTGTCCTGTTGAACCAATTTGGGATCGACTGATTAAATGAAGAGAAGAAAATCCGTGATTACAGGAACAGTAAAGAGACTTTCTTTAAAACTAATCAACCATCCTACTAATGTGATTAATCAGTGTAGTCTCTTCTAAGCATTAAACACACATTCACAGGATGTTCTAAAGACTCATGTATTTTTTTTTTTTACCATTGGAAGGGAATTGAGAGAGTATTGAAAACGAAGTATGTGTGTGTGTGTGTGTGTGGGGGGGGGGGGAGGGGTTAAGGGTTTTTTTTCCCCTAAGATCCAGAATTAAGCAAACAACATAATCATCCCTGATGGGAGAGGCAGATGCTCTCACAGAAGCAGGTTGTTACCAAGCGTGTTAATGTAGTCTTATTCCTGACATCTACCTCTGACACCCACGACCTTGTGCCTGGCAGAGCTTATTGTTAAGCGTTAATCATCACAGTCGGCGAGGATTAACGAATGGGGCCACCCTGGGAAATTCAGATCATGAAGAACTGCAAATCTTAAAAAGTCATCGACTGGCACAAACTGTGAACCATATTCTTTAATGATGTGTCTAGTCCACACACGAAACAATGTATCTGCAGACTCATAGTCACGATTTTTTTTTCAGGTCCTTTGTACCTTGGAAGCATTGAGAATCACATTTGAGAGATGTGAGCCAATCGAGGCAGGGTCTGGGGCGGAGGAGAGGGCAGACAGTGGTGCCAAGGCGGCCGAGGCAGACTCACCTCTACATTCAGGGTGCCCAGGGCGCTGTCGTGACGGGATGGTACAGGAAACGTTCCACTACCTGGGGCTGCTGGCCATGGAGACCGACAAGGAGAGGAAGCAGGTCATGGTGATGCCTTTTTGCCTTCACCACATTAATCTGTGAGTAATCAGGGTCACCAGTGACCATGCTGGTCATGTGGTCACCATGAACGTAATCCTATAACCTACTGCTGTGGCGGCCTCACCTGCTCACCTCGCCGTCCTTCTGTTCTGTTTCTTCTCTCACACTTTTTTTTTCACCAGCTGGTGTCAGATTGTTGGTTTTCAACGATCACACACCATTATTTTGATATTTATGTCAGTGAGTGACCGATGTCTGTGTGCATGCATAGAAACATTTGTGAACAGAAATATCATGTTTATTTTTATATGTTGTTAATACTGAGCTTCTCCCAGCGTCTTGTCCAGGGAGTCCCCTGCTCTGTGCCCTCTGGGGTAGGCTCCAAGCCCTTCTGACCCTGCACTGGGTAAGCAGTTAGAAGATGGATGGATGTATGGAAACTTACCTTCTTGTCCTTGCTTTTCATTAAGTGCGCTTGACTGTACTTCTGTTCTCATGTACCTGTTTCACATCAACTTCTATTGCCGAAGACCAGTTCCAAAGCTAAAGAACAGAAGCCCAGTAAATATCCCCGGGTGTCGTTCTTGCCTGGCCCCAGATAGCAAAGATGCATCGGTTGCATCCTCGCCGAACGAGACCAATCCCATGATTCAATGCTCCCCAAGTTTGCTCTTGGGAAGTAAGCTGGTAAAATCTGTATTGCCAAGACCTCAAGTATGATCTTTGCACTCTTGGGACCGAGGAACACGCCATGCTTCAGATGACCTACTTTTTGTGTTTTTTTTCTCCAGAACTCTTAATAACAGAACTCTTAATTAGGTTGAGTTAAATTGTTGATAACCCACTGACTGTAATTTAATATTTGTGTTTTTTTAAGTATTTTTAAATTATGCTTATATTCATGAATTAGATTTTTATTTAGACTTCCAGCCTCATCATAGCTGCCCAATTAAGTCTGACTGGTTGTACTCCAGGACCCACACTAAGGAATCCTGCTCATGTCCCTCTTGCCGGTTCCTTCCGAGCAAAACGCTGCCATATGCTGAGAACGGCTGTGTGTCCTGCACAGCAGCTACTGCCTGTATAAATATTACATTACATCAATCAGGCACTTGGTCAGTCGCGCCGCTTGTGGCAGGTGCTGACAAGTGGGCTGTGAAAGCAGACAGACAGGAATATTTCTCTGGGGATTTTTCCTTTTCTTAGGTCACATTCTCTTGTGTCCTTCTGCATCATGAGCGGTGGTTCTACTGGAAAAAACAGCACATAAAAAAATCAATCAATCAATCAACCAATCTATCTATCTATCTATCTATCTATGTAATATTCATATAGAATATTAGATATGATGCATATAATATTCAATATTATTCATATGTCTATATGTGTGTGTGTGTGTGTGCATATATATATATATATATATACGCATACACCTTGCTAGTACCGGGTTGGACCCCCTTTTGCCTTCAGAACTGCCTTCGTGGCATAGATTCAACAAGGTACTGGAAACATTCCTCAGAGATATTGGTCCATATTGACATGATAGCATCAC
>JAODKL010000107.1:4676791-4699269 GCA_026780765.1 Petrocephalus schoutedeni | reverse complement strand
GTAGACCACCTGCTTGCCTCCATGAGTTTTTGTCGCTCTGGATCTTGCCCTTTCTCTGCCTGCAGCTGTGGTGCATACCACTGGGAGCCATGGACTCATGTTCTGAAGGTTTGGAGGTGATGTTTGGCTCAGCCTGTCTCTCAGGGTGTCCCTCAAGGTCACAGCAGCCTGTTTCCTACAGCGTTCAGAGAAAATTATCTTGTGAACCCGATAAACCACAGTAACGGACACTTTGCTGAAATTCACTTGGACATGAAAATAATAGCTTATTAAAATCAAAGATTAGGATCAATCTCAAATGTAATTGATTTCTTTCTTTCAAATGGAATTTGAAATGACTGTGGTTGTGGGTTTGTTTTCTCTCATGGCTTTATGTGAGAAGCCAGCATGTCTGCCTGTATGAATGAAGGCTTCATTCCATAATCTGTAGATATTTGGCAGAATTTGTTAGTTGTATTGGTGTTGTTAAACTTCAAAATTATTTATAGTGCATGAGTGTATAGCTTACACTAGCATCCCATCCAGGGAGTCCCGTACTTTGTGTCCTGTACTTTCTAGGATAGGCTCCACGCTCACTCCAACTCTGTGCCAGCTGAGGGTGGACAGATAAATAAAAAAAAGAACACTGAAAAAAACGCTGGCACGAATCCATCTTCCAGTTGCTTATCCTAGTCAGGGTCCCGTGAGATTGGCATATATAATAAAATGTAAAGTATATACTGACGTAGTAAGGTGCAATTACTTTTAATAATTTAACATGAAACTTGTTCGATACTATGCTGATATACACTTCAATATCAAGGTAAAAAAAATCTTAATCGTTTGTTTGTTGATCAAATCTAAGCGTTATGCTTACAGCTATGAACATTTGGAAAAGCGAGAAACAGTAGAAATCGCCTTTTATTTGTGCAAAGCCGACGGTCTCCTTTAAAACTCTTTTGTAAATAATAAAGAAAATCCTCTTGCTTATACTGTATTAAAGCGATAAACGGAACAGGGCGGACTGCAGTTGCTTATTGGGTTACAAAGCGTTTCTCCACCACCCAGGACGTGAATTTTCTCTTTTACAAGGTGGTTAGGTAAAACTCATTCGTATTCAGAGTGAAGCGGTACCTGATTGGTCAGTGATTGCCTAAAACAGAAAAAAACAGGTAGCACGTGTCGAATGAAGCACGTTCACCGGCCAATCAGATACCGCTTCTCTCATGAATATTAACGAGATACTCGATCCAGCCTGTAAAAAGTCGCGTCCCGAACATGCGCGACATCGGAAACGGATGTGACGTGGATCGGCCTTCCCTGCCCTGCCCGGCCTCCGCCAGGAGCAATGCCGAGTGATTGCGGTAGCTCCCTCTTACACAACCTGTGCACACGGGGAGTTGTGTCCTGTGTCTGTAGTCTGCGATTTTGAACTTCAAAGCGTCTCCTCCGTTGTTTTTTACTTGCCGAAACTATCCCACGGTTGTGTTTCTCCCGGAAATGGCCAAACGGAAAGGCTCGGCCGGTTCCGTACCTAAAATCGACACAAAGAAGTTGAAAGAGGTGGCGAATGCGAGAACTAAGGGAGCAAAGTGCAAAAAAGAAGCAGGTACAATAATGGGGGTTTTAAACGAAAGTGCGAATATCGCTGCTTATTGGAGTAATTTGGGGATTTCTGAAAAGCCGATGTAATTCAGGCACGTTGCATGTAAATACAATGATAAAATGTCTGGGTGAAATGTCAGCTGCATGACGTCACTAAACATGCCAGTTGATGTTTACTGCTTTTGATCGCATTCAGGATGCAGCTGGCATCCTTCTCACTTCGTTTGTTTGCTGATGCGAAGCTTAGAGGAACTTTACCATTAATAACAAATGTATGTGTATACAGAGATGTAATGGGAAGCACTTGGATGTCATCCCCTTAAATTGTTCTCAGTGTACTTTACCGCACGTGAATCTACTGATTATATCAGGCAAGGCTGCAGTAGGTTTAATCGGATATGGACTTTGGGGTCCCCCAGTCGTAGATTGTCCCCCATGACCATCTGCCCATCGGAGAAAATGATTTGTATTCTAGATGGCCAGTCCAGCCCTGATGTCAGGGGTACTCAGCTGGTCTACCGGTTATATATAGTTAGAGCATGCATCAAATTACAGGCATGTATAATTAGAGACTGTATATCTTGGGAATATGAAATATGTACAGTATTGGTGACTAAAGAAAAGTGACAGAGATTATGATGGATTCTGTATGGTCTTCACTACTCGACCTTATTAGCTTATTCTGAATAAAAGTATTAGATAATTAAGTTCATTCTACTGTATTACTAATCATTATTATTTTTCTTAACCCCTCAGCCACTGAAGTAGCATGTCTCATTCCTGCTGAAAAACCAAGAGAAAACACCAAAAAGACCAAAATTCGGAAGCC
Organism: Petrocephalus schoutedeni; assembly: GCA_026780765.1. Lineage (NCBI taxonomy): Eukaryota > Metazoa > Chordata > Actinopteri > Osteoglossiformes > Mormyridae > Petrocephalus > Petrocephalus schoutedeni. Next base: position 4,696,856 of record JAODKL010000107.1, on the reverse strand, counting down.
GAGGCCTAAGAATGACACACCAGGTCAACGGACAAGTAAATACTTCCAGAACAGCTCTATTATAATAAGCGATGATGATGAGGATGGAAATGCTGCTCCATACTCTGACAGTGAGGCTGCACTACTGAAAGTAGTAAAGAAAGAGGAAGGAGAGGACAGTGATGAAGACGAGGAGGAAGAATGGGAAGATGTGGAAGGTGGGAGCTGATACCCTTGTTAGTGTCGGGCAGGATGGGTGTGCTACTGTGTGTTGGCTGCTTTTTGTGATGGCTGCCTTTTCCCTCAGAGCTGGCAGATGCGTCTCAACCTGTGGTGCCGTCTCAGCCTGTGGAGATAGAAATCGAGGCCCCAGAACATGCCGCAAGGAGACAGAAGAGGTGAATGAGCACACCATGGCAGCGTGATCATGTTGACATCAATCGGCCAAATTGCTCGCTGTCATGCCAGACATGTCTGTCTTTCTCAGGGAAAAGAGGAAAGTGGAGTTTGAGACTTACCTGCGGCGAATGATGAACCGTTTCAACAAAGAGCTGCTGGTGGATGTGCACAAGGTGACTGAGAAGTTTTAATGTCGGTCAGCCTGTTTTTCACTTGGCGTCTTTCCTAATGCTTTCTCTACTCCAGGGGAAGGCAGCTCTGATCTTGGAGTTCCAGTATCCAGCAGGTTTTCCAATTCGGGATCAGGGTTGCCTACCCATGGTTTACACCTTGCATTTTCGCAGTTAAACCATAATAGAAATAAACAACAACGTCTTGTCGTCGTGTATTAGTCATATTCATGAGTCACCCAACAAAAAGGACTAAATGTTCAGATAATCAAAGCAAATGATCAAAAGAGTGTTTAATTATTAATTGATGCACACATAAACCCTTAAATTTACTCCTGAGTAAAAGGGATCATTATTACGATTACTGCCTAGTCCACAAAGGTCTGTGTCTTTGTTGATGTCTTGTGGATATTAACGAAGGGATGTCCTCACCATAAGCCATGCCTGTTAATGCCACCTGCAGGTGCACCTCCTCTGTCTGGTGGCCAATGGCGTCTTCCGGAACCGGCTCTGCAGCAACCCGGACCTTTTGGCCGTGGCCATGTCCCTGCTGCCAGCTCACTACACCACTACGCCTCCTGAGGAGGTGAACACCTCCTTTCTGTGTGGCCTGCTGAAGTGGTAAACGTGGGGGCTGGTCAGCTGCGTCGCGCCATTCTGAGAGTGACTCTTCCAAGCGCGGTGTTGGAGTACATCTCAATGAAGCCTGCTACCCCCTGCCCCAGGTTTCAAACCACCTTCACGCTGACCCCGGAGCTCCCCGAGGAGCCTGGGAGAGATCCCCAGGAGATCCTGGAGAAGAGGTTGGGGTCCCTCTCTGCTCGAGATCATCCGGAAATGACTCATGTGAGCAGTGATTTACTTTTGTATCTCTCATAAATGGCAATGCTGCATAATCTCTTGCTTAATGTACTTATGTGCTACACTGACCTGTAAGTTTCTTTAGAAAATAGGGTCAAATCCATCCATCTTCTAACCACTTACCCTGGTTGGCAAATGGAAATTCATTATGAAAAATCAAGAACTCTATTAAGAAGCCCTTTTTACATTTTTTTCAGGTTTGTGTATAGAAACATGTGCTCACTTGGCATCCAATCATTTCTGTGTTTTGTCATGTGACCATGTCCCCCTCCAGCTCTTCCTCATCGTGTTGAGGTCACTGCATTTATTTTGCCGCCTGGTGCTCTCCCTTCAGCCCATCCCACTCAAAGAACCCCCCGCTAAGGTAAATTGTTGCACACTTTGTATGCAGTTATTGGCATGATGGATAAAAATTAACCAGCAAGTGCTGCACACTGGATATTCATCAGGATTCCACAGTGGGTCCTGCTTTAAAACAATATACAGCAAGGCACTGTTAACAAAAATGAATTGAGCTGTTTGGTATAACATATAATGTTGTCTCAAGCTTAGTTAAAGACCATTTAGAGGATTGGTTCAATTGCTGGCCCCCAAGAAAGCACACCTTTACAACATTCAGGTTGTCTTTATTATATATGAATTAGGCCTCTGTCATACAGTGGTTATAGTGCTGCAGTACGAAATGGGGCCTGGCTGAGGCAACTTTGTGTTCCAGAGCAAAGAGAAGTCACCAGGCAGTGCACACCAAAAGAGCCCCAAGGAGCCAAAGGCCTCACCGGGGGCCAAGAGGCCAGCAGGGGGCAGGGGGAGTGGGACAGGGCGAGCTGGGAAGAGGCAGCGGAAGAAGGTGGAGGAGGAGGAGGAGGAGGAAGAAGAGGAGGAGGATGAAGCAGAGCCAGTGACCACACCGACACAGAGACCCAAGAACAAGCAGCGACGGAGTGTTGCCTCTAAGGTGAGCTACAAGGAGGAGAGCAGTGAGGGGGAGGGGCACAGCGAGGAAAAGGAGGAGTTCCAAGCCTCTGAAGAAGAGGAGGATTCAGAGGGGGAAGCCACAAGGCGACCAGACAAGAAGGGCAAGGCTAAGAACAGAAGCGAAGCCTCCGAAGGCCAAGGGAAGCGGAAGAGAGGAGGAGACGAGGAGGAGGTAGTGAAGGAGTTCAAACAGAGGCAGAGAAAGGGGGACGACGAGTGGCTGGAGGTGTACCTGGAGCGGGAGGGGCGCTGGCTGTGCCTGGACGTCCTGCAGGGGAACGTGGGGAAGCCGCTGCTGTGCTCCAAACAGGCCAGCCAGCCCCTGAGCTACGTGCTGGCCGTGGACGGCGATGGCTGCCTGAAGGACCTCGGCTGCAGGTACGACCCCACCTGCATGACGGCATCCAGGAAACGTCGCGTGGATCAGGACTGGTGGGAGGAGACCCTCGGCAGCTTCCGTAGCCACGCCTCGAAGAGAGAGGGGCAGGAGGACCGGGAGGTGAGAGGCTCCAACCTGGGGAGTAACTAGACATTTAGTAAAGTGTCCTGCAGTTGTTCTGTTCGTCATCTTGGACTGGACCCTAGATCAGGGGTGGGCAATTCCGGTGAACCCTGACCAATAATTGGTGAGGTGAACCAGGTGTTTCTGAGCAGGGAAATCGCCAAAACGTGCTGGACCATGGCCCGCCAGGACCGGAATTGCCCACCCCTACCCTAGATGAATGTAGGCGTGCATGATGATGCCACAAGGGCTAGTTGATGACTACTTGTCATACAAATAATTGCGATTTAGCGATTTTAATTATTTTTCTGTTAATTTTATAACATTATTATAGACTTGGCTTCATCATAAATTAATAATACACACACCTTATGAAGAAGAGGAGCTATTAATTAGCATGGATTGTTGGAATGCATCAATACATATTGCATTTCTTTGCCTTTTATTCTTTGAAAACATATTGTATAGGGTTTGTCCAACAAAGAAGTTAAATGCCTTGACATAAACAGTACAGATCGGGTAGTGACAATACTACCTGCTTGATTTGGTCCTCACACCGTCTCTTTGTGTGCTGCATTTTTGAGCATCTGTACATCATATTTTCTGGCACTGCCCGATCCGTTCATCCTGCCATTTTACTGCAAACTGTGTTGTCTACATTCATAGCAAACTAAGCCGGATAACTTGTCGGAATTAAGGTAGTCTGGGTTAAATGGAGGTTAATGATTTAGACTAGGGCACCTTAAATCTGTTATCGGCTAAGCAACAAATACACGCACCTGGTGTTAATGATTCCACCGACTGAATATATATATATTTTTTGCTTGTCATTTTAACTGTTCAATCTGGTAATCCATTTCCAGTTTTTGGATTGACATCAGAAAAAAATGGACAAAATAACACAAATTCTCTGGCTGTTTTTTTTTTTTCCTGTTGGCATAATGTACTGACTTTGCTGCAAAATAAATGGCAGGGAAATATACAGTCACCCCATTGTGACTGGGGTGCCTAATAAGACCCATGAACATGCATGCAGACCCAAGTGCAGGTGCTGTGCAGAACTTTTATCAATCAGACAACACAACACAAAGAAGCCAAAATCGGAATATCTATCGGAATATCCCATTCTGGGCTGCTGGAAGCCCATACAATTAACTTGATGTCCTAAAAAGAAATATTAACAGGATCCGATTGGGTCGTGAAAATGCCATGAAACAAAGTGGTACAGATCAGGCACTGTCGTAAAATATGCCATGACGTGTAGTGCTGTTTATGGCAGGTGTGCGAGGTACGAATAGGCCTGGTTGAGTCAACTGTGTTAAACAATTAGTTGGTTTGGACCATCTGCCAAACCTGCACCCTAACCAATTATACAGATTATGTATCTCATGGATTTGCATGCATTTTTGTTTTCTAACTTGCTTTTAGTAATTTTAGTTTTTTTTAGTCAGTACTGGTTTGTTTTCAGTCACTTTTGTATTTGACTTTCAACACTGGCACATGTGCGACTTGGACACTAAAGTGCTACATCTGATACGCATCATGGATCAGTTCCGGAGCCCAATCAGATGACATCATTGGAGTGCCAGTCAAACATTTCCTGGTAGAAAACAACGTAGAGATGGTGATAGAAACAGCGTTTCTGTTCCATCCAGTGATTTTTATATAGGTGGATGGAAATGGTCCTAGCGATTTATGCAAAATAGTCACGGTCAGTTCAGGTGATCGCAGTCATGGCAGGGCAGGGTTTCCCAGGAAGTAATGTAATGGAAGTAAGGTCACACAGGTACTGATTTGACTATTTTTAACTCGGTCTGGAAGACAAAAATATGTTCCTGCTTTAAGATGCTGGCAGGCACCCGCTGTCGTATTTTGGTGTCCCTTTTGATAAAGAAGTCTGAATAAAACCGTAATAGCAGAGTTTCCCTGGCATAAGCTATTTTTCATCATTACTGAGCAGAGGTGTTGGGGGGTTCACTAATGCAAGCCCAGAAATTTAGTGAATTATAAGCTAAATTCTCTCCTGAGTTAGGTAATACGTTTCTGGCCCAGTGGCCACCAGGTCAACAAAGCAGTAAAACAAAATATGTAGTAGTTTGTATGTAGTAAAACATGTGTAGATTATACACATGCGCGTGCATTATGCATTATGCATTCGCTGTCTTTACCTTCTGCTTCAGCTCCAGGCACACACACACACGCACACTCACGCATGCAGCATTATGCATTCACAGTCTTTCTGCTTCAGCTCCAGGCAAAGCTGCTGGATAAGCCTCTGCCGACTTCCATCACAGAGTACAAAAACCACCCCCTGTATGCACTAACGAGACACCTGCTGAAATACGAGGCCATCTACCCCCCCACTGCTGCCATCCTGGGCTACTGCAGGGGGGAACCAGTCTACTCCAGGTACCTACAATCCTCCTCCTTCATGCCGTCTCGCTGCGCAGCACCAGCTGCAGTGTGTGGGTGTTCTGTAAATGTGTTAATTGGAGTGAATGAATTGTCTCGTCCAGCCTGTGGATCTGGACTGAGTGTAGTCTGTGATTCCTGGGGACATTACCTTGGCAGGGACTGTGTCCACACGCTGCACTCGAGGGACACGTGGCTTAAGGAGGCACGGACTGTGCGACTGGGGGAGGTGCCATACAAGGTAATGTCCCTGCACGTTTGTGTGTCCATAAGTTTGAGTCGTTTCCACAAATTCTTACATCACTGGTTCTCGGTAAAATTTGTAGGGAATAAAATAGATGCTATGTCTTACCTGCCATTGTAGTAGTTTTTTTAGTCCTTTAGGTAGTGATTCATATTAATAATGACAGCAACACAAGGTATAAGGTACCTTTGCTGCCATTTACAAATTTTTTATTTTTATGTGTATATAACCTGTTTTAGTTTAATTTCTAGCAGTAACCTTCTTAAACCTACCAAAATCAGCTGGGTCAAGCTGTTTGATTAGCACAGACATTCATGATGTTGGTCCTATTTGCCTTCTCTCCCATTCCAGATGGTGAAAGGGTTTTCTAACCGTTCTCGGAAGGCCAGGTTGGTGCCTGAGAACCGAGACATCGATGACCTGCCGCTGTTCGGCCCCTGGCAGACGGAAGAGTACCAGCCGCCTGTGGCTGTAGATGGCAAGGTACTAACTAGGGCTGCAGGATATGGCATTGCGATGTACTCGCGGTTATATAGCGCGTGCGCAATAATCACCAGGCCTTTAGATGACGGCCAAAACATTTGGCCGGCCGCCAGCTTTTCGGTAGTATATGGGCGTTTACTTACACCCACAGTGTAGTAAGCAGATAAATTCATTCTTATATTCATTAAGTTCATTAAGCTGAGCACGCCACGCACCACTGTTTTGGTAAATCATGGAAACGATGAGCACTGAAGTGGCAGTGGAGAAAGGTGTAGCTTAACAGCCAAAGTATCTTTTAAATGAGGAGAATGTGGATAAACAAGGTGACAAGACGTCTGTGTTGTCATGGGGCTTTTTGTTTAAAGTCCCACGCGTTTATTAAACATAAGCATATGCCGAATTCTTACAGATTACTGATATTTTAGCCATACTGTTACAGTGAGTTTCCTGTTCCCCAGTGTGTTGAATGTGTGTCTGGGTTGTAACGCGTGTTTCTCTTTCTTGCTGACTAGGTTCCCCGTAATGACTACGGGAATGTGTATATGTTTCGCCCCTGCATGTTACCAGTGGGCTGTGCCCACCTGCGGTTGCCCAATCTAAACCGAGTCGCCCGCAAGCTGGAAATCGACTGCGCTGCTGCCGTCACTGGCTTCGACTTCCATGGCGGTTTCTCGCATCCAGTGTAAGACTCACTAGCCATGGTGATGCACCAGTCTTTTGTGCTTGTAGGGATTGCACTTTGACACACAATTCGGTCTGGTTAATGTCCTGCAGAAATTTCCTGGACCCTTAAAAGGGCTGGGCTGAGGCCTGCGGATGACTTGGTGATTTGATAAGTTTAACCCCTATGCTGTACGCCGCTATACACTCCCTCTTTTAACTGATACTGTATTGATCCCCGTGGGGAAAGTCCCTTCTCACCTCCCCCAACCTTGCTCTCCATGTCCCCTCTCCATGAGAGCAAGCTTGGCTGTGAAGGGCAGCCACCAGGGAGCTGGGGGTTAAGGGCCTTGCTCAAGGGCCCACAAACGTGCCAAGGCTGGGTTTGACCTTCCCATCACAGGCACTGAGCTTAACCCGCTGAGCCATACTCTGCCCCCTTTCACAGGTACAATATGTTTCTGTTTTTCCAGCACTGATGGCTACATTGTTTGTGAGGAGCATAAGGAGGTTCTGTTGGCTGCTTGGGAGAATGAGCAGGAGATCCTAGAGCAGAAGGAGAAAGAGGTGACTTTCTGACTCTGTGTGTGTGTGTGTACAGGCTGTCTGCACACTTGTCTCTAACGCGAAGTCTGGGGGTGTCTTACAGAAGCGGGAGAAGAGGGTGTTGGCCAACTGGACCCTCCTGGTGAAGGGACTGCTGATTAGGGAGAGACTTAAGCGGCGCTATGGGGCCAAAAATAAACAGCAGGCCACTGGTCCAGAGGGGCTCTCCTCTGATGAAGAAGAAGAAGAGGGTGAAGGATCTCAAGCCACATCGGTGGACCTGGCCTCCTCCTGGCCCCAGAACCGACAGGAGGAGCAGGAGGGAGCCACTTCCGGGCAAAAATCAGCAAGCAAGAGGGAGAAAAGAGGACAAGAGAAACACCTGTTTCCATTTGAGAAAATGTGAAGTGGCTGTTTATTGGTGACGTGCACATTTCTGAGGGTATTAAGCACGGACAAGCAGTAACCTACACTGATCTCTGACTTTCTCACATACTGTCACAAAGTGATCTCTCTGCAACTTACATGTTTATGCACATTGGTTGTAGCCTCATCTCTTTGACTGTTCTTGTTTTTTTGTTACTTGTATGTTTGTTGGATGTTTGGAAATTATCGGGGCCTTTCACTTTGATCTTGCATATACCTCTGACTGTCATGTGCCCAGCTGTTTTAGAAAGAACAAGCAAAATCGTTTTCATATGAATATAAACTATTTTTCTACAAACAAATCTGTTGAAGTGTTTGTGTGTGTGTTGGTGTTCCAGTGGGGAAGAATTAGACAAGAGGAACTCAGGATAGGAAAGCTTGAATGAACATGCTACCTTTAATGAACTACATACAGTTCCAATTGAATTGTTTGGCATTTTTTATTCAGTCAGTTATTAACCTTATGACACTGTTTTGCTCTTTATCTGTAACTTACTTTATCAGTGATGTCACTTCTGTACATCTGAATAATTTTATTTTTTGACAGGTATAAATTCATACAGGATATTTGCTTATTCCTTGCTTTTTGTTTTGCCTCCTGTAGTGCAATGTATTACCAAAATGTATTTGAAACAAAGAAAACAGGAAAAGATACAGATTTACTAATAACATGTTTTTATATAATGAGATGCCTTAGATCGACAAAGGCTACAGAGAATTTCTGTTTTCAACATTTTCTTTAAAAATATAATAGTGAGCATACTTAAAAATGACATTAACAACACAATAAACACTTAAATGTAATTGATTAAGAGTTTGAATTTAGAATGTGGAAGATGTAAGAAGGTACGAGGACTTTTTCTTGCAAAAAATATCACCCAGCCCTTTACGGACAGTAATACAGAGTCATGCTCACAGGAGGCGGATGTGACGTAGCTGACTAATCTCCCTGCGCTTCCTGTCTTCCTTCTTGGCTGCGACTCGGTAAGCCGAACCGAATTTGTTCTGGGTCTCTCCGTCGCTCCTGCGCTTGCATTGTGAGGCTGCCCAGCGCGGCCCCGGGGGGTAAGTGGAACAGGCTCCTCGTATAGGAATGTTGAAATCTGCCGGTTGTGCATTTCTGGAGCCGCTTATAGCACCGCTCGGCCTTGTTTACATGCGAATCCTCGGGCTTGTAGTGAGAGGCGGCGGCCCATGTCGGGGGCAGAGGTTAGGAATTAGCGGCTATACAATGGAGGGATCAAGCCGACTCTCGGGGTCGATCCGATTTCCCTTTTCTGCACAGTAAAGCTATATTTAAATGTGCTATCCGGGCGTTTCGATTACAACCAGCAAACCTTTAAATATAACTAGAGTTTAATACTTTAGACCTTAGAGTTTAATGTATCTGACTTACTGCTATTATAGTAAGCATTTGCCAACAACTGGAACCGCCGTCGTGTTATTGAGCGAATTCGCCGTGCCGGCTTTCCCCGGCGTGACACGCTAATGGCGAGGTTAATCGTGGTCACTCGCTTTGCCAAGTAGCTGGTTAGCTGGCTATGCGTGTCAACCTGCATTAGTGATATATTTAGAAAAGGACGGAATGCGGGGCGGTAGCCCTGGGTGCATACCCCCCCCCCCCCCCCGACCTCTGCCTGGGAAGCGGCTCAGCTTGTTGCTTGCCTCATCACATGCCCCTTCTCCTGGCGTTTTACCCACATTTCCAGCCGTCTGTACCCTTCTGTTGGCTCTGAGAGAATGGTAAGCAAAGGGGGTTATGTGACCAAGAAAAAGAAATGTCATTTTTCGAGCTAAGGTACAATGTAATCATGCTGCTGTTAGTTACACCGTTGCTATTGTTGTGACTACGGGCTCCGTGGATATAACATTGCCTTGTAATCCCTTAAGCTACGTAGCGTCAATCCGTTCACCCAGCCGCGCTTATATCTGCATGTCCGTCTCCGCCCGCCTCCATCTCCCCGAGACGAGCCAGAATTAGTCACCTCGCGCTTTATACGGTGTATTTATGTTATATTGCTAATGTCAGTCAATCAGATGCACTTGATTAATGTTGTTCAGCCCGACAGGATTTCTAAGTGTATAAGTGCTTCATATGGATCTTTCAAAAGTCATTGGGGGGAAAAGGGTAAAAACACAAACCGAAATCCAAATGAGGTAAAAATCTGGAACCTGACCTTACAATAGTAGGTCAGATATTCAAAGTAGGCTTTAAAAAAAAGAAGCAAATGTTATGCAAATATATGTAAAACATCTAACAAATGTCATGTACAAGATTGTTATATAACAAAACGGCATTGCCGGAGACCTACTGCAGTGCAAAAATAGTTAAGTAATTCAGCTTTCAAATAGCTGTAAGTTGCACCATCTTGACTGGGGGGGAGGGAGCATGTTTTGACTGACAGGTCAAACTGTAAAGTGCTTTGTGAGCCAGTACCATTGTCTGAAGCTGGACGGGCCACCCTGGATCTGCATCGTAGCCAGAGCCTGGCCCACAGCCTTGCATCAAAGTGTAAACTTCTGAATTGTGAGTCTTTATTGCAGACCGCTTGGATGTTTATTATAGCCCTGTATTCAGTGCTGGACTGAGACCTTTGACTGAGTTAGCAGTCACTTGGAGGCTGTATCTGTAAGGTTCATCTGAGGTCGTTTGTGTGAGGACTACAGTGATCTTGTGCTTAAGGACGGTAGCCGAGACGCGTCGCCATGCTCGCCGATTGCATGGGGGCGGCTCTCGTGTGCCTGTAAACTGATGCATAACATGAATTTGTTCTCTCATTTCTCCCCTTCCCTCTTCTGCTTCCGGTGATCTGCACGTCTGGCTCCCACCCCCGTCCCCCCGGACTGCTCTGCCTGCGGCCTCCCGCTAGTCCTTTGGTCGCCGCTAAACCGCCTTCCAGCTTACCTCATGAGTGACGGGGAGTGCGACTTCTTCTGCTTCTTCCGCTGCTGCTGAGCCGCCGAGGCAGCAGGGAGTTGTAGTGAATCCCCAGTGCTGAGGGCTGATTGGCGGAGAGGGCGCTATTCGAGGGCGGGCCCAGGGGGGAATGTCTGTAGACATGAACAGCCAGGCCTCCGACAGTAACGAGGACGACGTCGGCCCCAACTCCGAAGAGGAGGAGGAGGAAGAAGATGAGGTCGGAGAGGACGGGGACATTGCCGACTACTACGAGGGCGTCGCCAGCGATGTGGAGCAGCAGGGGGCCGACGCTTTCGATCCAGAAGAATACCAGTTCACCTGTCTCTCCTACAGGGAGAGTCAGAAGGTCCTGTCTGAGGAGGTCAACAGGGTTGCCAGCACCCTGAAGGTGAGGAGATGGGGTCAAAGGTGAAAGGATTCTCAGCACATAGATTGGGGGCTCAGAGCTGTAACATTTTCTGTACCGCCTTTCCCTTTGCAGGTGTCACCTGCGGTAGCTAAGCTGGTCCTGGTTCATTTTCACTGGCAGGTGTCCATAGTACAGGACAGGTAACGTCCCCCGTTCATTAGCTATGGCGGCATCGCACACCCTCATGCAGCCAGCTCTCTGATTGCTCCCCCATCGCCGTCGCTCTCTGTTTCATGTTGTGTTTCAGGTACAAGTCCAGCTCCCAGTTGCTGTGTGAAGCCCAGGTCCAGCTCCATCCCGGCACCTACAGACCCGTGACAGTCAGTGCTCGCTCTCTCTTTGATTAATCATGTCTGATGAGTGCACGTGTGTGTGCGCACCGTCGCCGGATGTGTTCATTTCTTTCTCTGTTTTACCTCTATATATTAGGTCCCAGCACTGACTAAAGTAGAGGCACACATTTTAATACACCGAGAACACATAAGAATGGAGCCGTGTTTTAACGTGACTGATACTCTGACGTTCTGTAATTTATCCCAGCTAGTTTTTGACGCGTGTGTGTATATGTGTTTGATGCATATATGTGCCTTGCGCGGCCAGCTGTGGAGGTAACGCTGCACTGGCTGCTTGGTCAGCCTGCTCTGCGGGACGTGCCGCTGTGTTTTGTAGATAACGCCGCCCCTCTCCTAGGTGCCCGGCCACTCCTTTCAGTGCGGGGTGTGTCTGCAGCAGGTGCGCAGGGATGCTCTGCTCGCCTTGCCCTGCCAGCACTCTTTCTGCAAGGCATGCTGGGAGCAGCACTGCACTGTCCTCGTCAAGGATGGCGTGGGAGTGGGTGAGTTCCGGCGTGATACCCACCTGTGCATGTGTGTCCCTGTGTGGATGTGTTGTTAGTACCTGTGTCTGGGCAGGTACGTCTTTGTTTTTGTGTGTGTGTATGCGTGCACTCTGCTTTATTTATGCAGGCTTATATTATGGATTGCTGTTGACATGTATTAATTGTACATGTGTTATAACCCAAACTGCATGTACAGTTTTGTCTTTGATTATAAGGAGCTATGCAGAGTGTGTGGGAGCGTATGCGGGTATTTTATGTATAGCTGTGTGTGTGTACATATGTTAAAACTGTCAGTAGGTATTTCATGTACTTCTATGTTTTTATGTGTCTATCTTTACACATGCCAGTTTGGGTGTTTCATATTTAACTTGTGTGTATGTGTGAGTGTTTCATGGCTAGTATCTCTAGTCTGTGCAGGTATTTCATGCATGTATGTGTCAGCCTGTGCAGGTATTTCAGTGGTGTATCTATGTATCTGTCTATGCTGGTATTTGTATGCGTGTTTCTGTGCACATGCTTATGTAGATATTTCATGCATAATTTATCTGTGTCCGTATATGCACATGTGCAGGTATCTTGGGTAAGGGGGGTGTGTGTGTGTCTGCACGTTTGTCTGTGCAGGTATTTTGGACGTAACTCGGCATGTGTCTGTGCAGGTATTTCATGCATGGCCCAGGACTGTTCCCTCCAAATGCCAGAGGACTTTGTGCTCCCATTGTTGCACGGAGAAGAGCTAAAGGACAAATACAGACGCTACCTCTTCAGGGACTACGTGGAGGTCAGTCAGCCGCCCGGCCCTGGCCATCTGTCGGCCTCTGAGGCCGGGGGCAAATGCTTAACCCGCCTCTACACATCCAGCGTGGGGGGTGGCGGAGCTAAAATACACCCCCGTGCTAATTTATCCGCCCTTGTAATCATTAGTAAGTAAAGTCATTTATAATTAACAGCAGGTAGGAAATTAAAATGCGGCCCGCGTTTCCCCAGAGCATCAACAGGCTTTAAGGTTTTCAGCTGTGTAGGTACATTATGTGCTGACGCTGGTGAGTGAGGGCTTTTCTCTCTGGGGTGGGACCATCCCATTGCGGAGACTCCTTACACTACAGCTGCGTTGTGGCTGCAGTTGAGACTGTTAGATGTGAATTGCAGTTCGTCAGCAGATATCTGTACACGACTTTCCACCTTTGCGCCGCTGATCAGAGGTCAGTCTTGTCAGGGTCGTCTTGTCCCTGCGGTGTTTATGACCCGTCTGCAGCCTCCTTAGCTGTCGGGATGTTTCCTTGGTCTTCTCCAGGCGTAGCGCCGTCATGCTGGCTGTGCCGCGTGGCGGTACCCGCAGGCTGCGTCGGGCCGGGCCTCTGCGCGAGCGCTTAGCGTCCGTCTCTCTTCTGTCCCGCAGAGTCACTGGCAGTTGCAGTTGTGTCCTGGGGCTGACTGCCCGATGGTCATCCAGGTGCAGGAGCCGCGAGCCAGGAGAGTGCAGTGCAGCCGCTGCAGCGAGGTCTTCTGGTGAGGGACGCGCTCTGACAACCAGCCCCCTGGCATGCAGCGCAGCCTGTGCCGTGCTAGTAGCTCTTACTGCCTCTGTTAGCACTGTGTTACCCTCGCCTCTCTTCCTCCTCCTCTTCCTCCGCCGTCCCCTGCAGCTTTATGTGCCGTCAGATGTACCACGCGCCCACGGACTGCGCAACCATCCGGAAGTGGCTGACCAAGTGTGCGGATGACTCCGAGACAGCCAATTACATCAGCGCGCACACTAAAGATGTGAGGGAGCCACCCAGTGGCTGGGGCAGGTCGTGCAGCCCTTTGCCGGTTTGGCTCGAGCAGCCTCTGTGGGTCTCTGGCATGCCTGCTGCTCACCGCCTTCTGTCTCTGTTTTCAGTGTCCCAAGTGCAATATCTGCATCGAGAAGAATGGGGGCTGCAATCACATGGTGGGTGTGTGTGTTACCGTAATCCTGCTGGAAGTAGAGCGTGCGTGTGTGAGTGTGAGCATGCGTATATGTTTGTGATGGCGCAGGTAGAGGAGTCTTACAGCAGTTCCATGCACGGGTACCGTGTGTTTTTGTATGTGTATTAATGGTGAGGCTTTATTTCTGCTTGGAAAAATACCAGAAGTTCTTTTGAATTCACTTCGACTTTGCTGCTGAGTGTGTGTTGGAGGATGTGAGCAAGGTGTGTCTCAGGAAAAGCCGTGGGCTTATCCCTGCTGTTATGGCTTTAGATTTACTCTATAGCCTCTTCCTAAGTTCTCTGGGGAGAAGGAATCCTGGTGGAACTTGGCTGGTTTGATGGTCTTTTGAAATTCTCTCTCTCGTTTCCCTCATCTATCTCCAGCAATGCTCCAAGTGCAAGCATGGTAAGGGACTCTTCTTCCTTTTGATTTAGTTTCAGTTGTATTTTAACTTTTTTGGTATGTGGTCTGTTTATCAGGGTAGCTTGAGTATTGAGTATTGAGTATTGCTTCAATATTAGGTTGAGTATTGAGTATTATAGTATTAGGAAACTGAAGCTAAACTATCATCCTGCCTGCTGCCATGGGGCCCCTTTTCCATCTTGGGCTGAATAAGTCCACCTATCGGAGTTAGACTCTCACTAGCTCCCAGCCTCCCTTGCCGTGTTTGCGTGCAGACTTTTGCTGGATGTGCCTGGGAGACTGGAAGACCCACGGCAGCGAGTACTACGAGTGCAGCCGCTATAAGGAGAACCCCGACATCGTGAACCAGAGCCAGCAGGCCCAGGCCAGGGAGGCACTCAAGAAATACCTCTTCTACTTCGAGAGGGTGAGAGTCAGTCCACACACACAGCGACATGCTGATGAGGATGCCCGTTAGCCTCTGCCAAACCGTGGCTGCATTTTGTCAGAACTACACTTTGTTTAAATCAATAACTATCGATTCCACGCCTACAAAACATAAGTGTTTTTTGACACTAGCTTCTTAAAAGGCTGATTTACCTCCACAAAGATGACAAAACATATTCACTCAGACTGAGGATGCATCTTTATCGGCACCTGGTGGGACACCGTGACACTGTGTGTCGTTGCGTGTGTGTGTGTGTACTGACACGTACGCACACATGCTTTTATGACACTGTGTGTGTGTGTGTGTGTCTGTCTGTCTGTGTGTACCAACACGTACGCACACATGCTTTCTCAGTGGGAGAACCACAATAAGAGTCTGCAGCTTGAAGCACAGACCTACCAGAGAATCCAGGAGAAGATTCAGGAGAGAGTGATGAACAACCTGGGCACCTGGATTGACTGGCAGTACATGCAGAACGCTGCAAAGCTATTGGCTAAGGTATGGAGACCCCACCCACACATCCAATGTTGCTTCACTAGAGCTTACACAAACACACATGTGCATTCATACCTGTACTTCATGTTACTGGACACATCATCACACTGGCCTGAACTGGCCCATTATTCCTTGATTTTCCTGTAATTTTCCACACTTCCTCTTGGTCACCATCTCGTTGGTATCTTATTTCTCATTTCTTTATGCTTCCCTACAACCTCTGACTCTGATTATTGTGATATTTTTCAAATGTATCATGACTAGCTGTTCTATGTGTATATATATCATAAACAATACTCTATATTATAAATAATAACAATTTACTAATATCCAAGCCTCCCTTTTCCCCTCTGAGAAATCAGATGGGGGTTTTAAGCTCTGCCATCCTTTGTCCTGTCCAGATATTTTTGTTATGGTCACGATTGTTTTTGCTGAATTGATAATTGAAAGCAATTCTGTTCAAGGATTCCACTTCCTCATCATTAGGTAATTCATAAAAATATAGGAGGGGAAAAGTGAAACAGTATACCTGCTGCCTCTGGCTGTTTTCATCTTGGAAAGTAGGCATTTCAGACTAAACCACCTTGTGTAATGGATACATTGTCTAGTGCCTTTACAGGGAATACCGTGTATCAGCCCACGGAGTAATATTCTAAGAGCAGGAACATGCACACAGTATCATCATACTGATGTGAGTAAACGTCTCCTTGCTGTTTTCAGTGCCGCTACACACTGCAGTACACCTACCCCTACGCCTATTACATGGAGTCTGGACCACGCAAGAAGCTTGTGAGTCGTCCGTTTTCTTATTGTCTCTCTATCACTTGCCGATATAGGTTTTAGTTTCTTATTTGGCCCCCATGTGTCGAGAGTCTAGAGTGTTAAGTGTAGAGAAATTCTGGTTAAGTTTCTCTAAGGTATTTGCCATCTGCCTAAATATGAGTATGGGTACATCAGTATGAGTCTTTTCTCATACCCTATCTTGCTTTTGAGAGATATATCCCCGAACACATATACAGGTGAGTGAAGCTTGGGGTCCGAGCTTAGGGTCAGCTATTTGTCCAGCACCCCTGGAGCATTTCAAATGGGGTTAAGAGCCTTGCTCAAGGGTCTAACAGAGATGTGAATATTCTGTCAAGGACACAATTTTAACTAGACCTTTCAACCACAGAAATGGAGGCCTAATCCACTGAGCCACGCTCCATCCCATTTTGCTATAAGGCAGTCTTTCTTAACCCCTAGGTGGTCCACAGTTTTGTTCCTTCCTGCATGTTTTTTTTTTTTTTTTTTTTAAAGAAAAGGAAAATTGGGGGTCGCCAAAGACCGGTTTGAGAAACACTGGGACAGTGGGTGCCATGTGGCTCTGCAGGTTATGGATCTGTACCCATGTCCAGAAGGTTGTGGGTTTGAGACCTATGGCCAGCAGAGTAATCCTATCAGGACAGTGAGCAGGACTTGGCCACTCCAGGGACACTTCCACCCTGCTACCAGACCCCAAGCTTTCCGCATCTGTGCAGTGACTACAGCTCTGCCCCCTTTCTGGGACTCATATCCTCAGGGCCACGCTCACTAATGTCTTTTTCCCCTCGCCGCACTGTGCCTCGGCCATGAAGTTCGAATACCAGCAAGCGCAGCTGGAAGCAGAAATCGAAAACCTGTCCTGGAAGGTGGAGCGAGCGGACAGCTATGAGAGGGGCGTGGGGGAGGGGGAGCTGAGTGCCAGCGACCGAGGGGTAAGAGGCCAGCAGAGAGGCATGATGGGAAGGGGTGTGCTTCACAACGTATGTGCACATGCTTTTTCTACTGATGAGTGCTGGTCATGACTGCTTAGCTTCTGGCTTAAATCCTGCCTCCATGCAGGACCTGGAGAATCAGATGCACATCGCAGAGCAGCGGAGACGGACACTGCTCAAGGATTTCCATGACACCTGAAGCCCCTCTTCACTCATTCAGCTCTGAGAGATCAACAGCCTCCACCCCCCCCCCCTTCCCAACCTCACCCCACCCTCTCCATTCCCTGCTCTGGTCTTGTTTTGGTATGGGTGCATTTTTTTTCTCTCATTTGGTTTAACCCTGCTCCAACCCCAGTCATAACATGAGACAGACAGAGACGCGCGCGCACACAAGGACGCTCGTAGAAACACACGTGTGCGGGAACGCACGCCGAACGACAGACATGCACAGAAACACGCACATACGAAGGCACACGCAGACACGCACGGGCTTTTTAACAAGCGTTAAGCCGCCGCTGAAGGGGCAAGCAGGGGAGACGGGCGCACCACAGTGGCCACGAGGAGCAGACTCTCTGAAATGAGAGACGGCGCCACCTAGCTGCTGTCCCGTCTCCCACCATAACCCAGCTCTCTGCTCTCTCCCTTTTCTCACATTGTTCATTATTATTTTTTGAGAAATGGTTGTTAATAGAAATAGATCATTTAAAGGATTAAAAAAAGGAAAAAAATGTAATTTTCAAAGGTTGTACATTAATACAGAAATAGTTACTGAGAGTTTTTAAACAAGCTCCTGTGTCCTGTGTTGTTTGGTTTGTGTTATTTCTCTTACCAAGCTAAATAAATCTTATTTAGCTTTATTAATATGTGCAACTGAGATAAGGATTAAGAGAAATCATGCTAGGAAAACGAATGATAGCATTTTTATACTTGGATATCACTTATTACTACTATTCTAATGGATTTTCTAGATTATGCATTTTATATATTTGAATTTTTTAAGAAATGAGGTTTCACATGGTTTGTGTTCCCTGTTACTCTTCCACATCTAACAGGAAACATTTGACAAAATATTTGCATGACCTCTGCAATTGAACTCCCCTAGAATCAGTCCTTTCACATACAGTTGAGCTGAATTAGTATTTATAGTTGTCTTTGCAGCATCATTGGAATAATATGCTTACTGTCATACATTTTAACTGAGAAAGATGTGAACAATTAAAATGCGGTGGAACTGTTTCTGATGAGATCTGTTTGCAGGAGTAAAAAACTATAAGAAAGGTGTTTAATGAGCTGTCACGTGCAAGCAGTGGGTCCTCTTCATTAAAAATGCAGATGAAATTAGACCACAAAGTGGATGACAGTATTTCATGGTGCTGTATGGGACCAGCAATCAATGCAACCAAAGATGACCGAATTTGATGGAAACTGAATGAAAACCACAGTACAAAAATCCCAAATGCTTGCTCTGATGTAGATCTTTTTTAACCCATAATAACTTATGACCTTAAAGAGATTATTCACATGCTGTAGACATTTACAACATGGGCCTCTGAGCCTTTAATTCCAAGCCACTAGTACTTTTTACAGATGTTCCTAGTCCTGTGCTTCCGGTGATAGGCTCCAAACTCATTGTGATGCTGTACTTGATAAGCGGTTATGGAAGCTTTCTGGATGGGTGATAACTCCCTTGTTCAAAGATCTCTTGAAGCTAAAATCAAGAACCAAGTAAATGACCTTAACCACAAGACTGCCGGTTGCTGTTGCCTGCTGTTACACAGTGTAATCTGCTGGAGTTTCACACAATTTCAGCCGTTGCCTCTCTGGGAGCTTTTATTAAACTATGCCAGTAAATGAGTGCATTGGCTAATATTAAGTATAAACCTACCGACGTTACCTTGTACCATTTTCATGTGAACTGTAGGATGACAAGGATACATGCCTACAGAAGCTACTAACCTGAGCAGACTCGCACTCTAGCTTGCACAGCAGAATGCACAATGTACATGGCAGGACGGTTGCCTTGGATGTGATGTAAGGCTGTCATATGGCACAACTGATGTGCACACACTTTTGGGGAATTTGGAATGACAAGGTCACCTAACTGCACATCTTTGGATTCCTAGAAGAAATCTACTGCAACATAGATGGGAACACGCAATGCCTCACACTTCCAGCATTTGGGTTCAAATCCCAAGCATGTGCTGTGGGTATGGATCATGGAATGATTCCCGGAATAGTTATGGACATTGTGCCAACTACTATATGTGGAATCCTCAGTCATGTATGGGTGTGTAAACTGTTAACATTAATGGAATGTAAACTTTTTAATGCGGTTTAGCATACCTCCCCAAATGTATGCTGGTTATTTGTAATTATTTTGTCAAATATTAAATCACTTTGTTTAGAATATAGTATTGAGGTAGGGTTCGACTACTTCGGCCTTGAGCTCTGGCGGAAATTACGTCACGAGTAAGCTGCGGGGACTTGGCGCTCACAGATATCCGCACGTGTTACGTTCGCATTTAGCAGGAGCACCGGAGCCATGGCGGACTACCTGATTAGCGGGCAGACAAGCTACGTTCCCGATGATGGCTTGACGGGACAGCAGCTCTTCAGTGGCGGTGATGGCCTCACCTACAAGTACGGTTCTAGTTACTCTTATTCTGGCCTCCTTTACAATTATGGGAGGAAAATTTGTTTATTCCCGACGTTTAATAGATGGCTAGCTAGTCAGTGAGCCAGCCGGTTACTAACGAAAGAAAGCTCTAGTTCTAATTTT
This sequence comes from Petrocephalus schoutedeni, assembly GCA_026780765.1. Taxonomy (NCBI): domain Eukaryota; kingdom Metazoa; phylum Chordata; class Actinopteri; order Osteoglossiformes; family Mormyridae; genus Petrocephalus; species Petrocephalus schoutedeni. Next base: position 4,677,225 of record JAODKL010000107.1, on the reverse strand, counting down.
GCTCATGAGTTAATTATATAAACTTAACATATGATATCACTACTCATTCATATCAGCTTTTCGGTTATGCTTCTGGCCGCTTAGAGTGTTATATTCAGATTACGAGCTGCTGTCACACTGAAGTACGCTGCTTTCTGCGGCAATGTCATGCGAGTTATCCAGACCATAACTGGCCATAAACGGACGGTTTTGGCGTGTTGTCATAATTATTGTTATCGAGTTAGTCCATATTTTGGGTAGATGCATTATATTTCTTCAGTTTATTATTATTTACCATGTCCGTCCTATTAAGAATAACAAAAAACAGTTCCGGTTTACCACATATGTATGTATGTATGCTTATTACTTATCTTCGTTATGGCTTGACAAGGTAATCGTCCAGTAGATGGGAAGTTTCCGCGAAGTGGCGTCTCGGGAGGGCGCTGGATCGGCCG
>JAODKL010000107.1:4663067-4676691 GCA_026780765.1 Petrocephalus schoutedeni | reverse complement strand
CAAAAAAACTGTTCAGTTTGTCAGTTGTGAAATCTCCTTTATTTTATGCAGAAATGTAAACTGTTATATATTTTTATTAAAGGCATATGTTTTGCTTTCTGTATGAGACACAATTTAAATCGGACAGCACAAACTTTGATTTAGTAGAAATATCAGATCTACATTATCACTTGATGTATTGTGTTTTGTCCCCCTTATATCAGTTTTGAGCTATTGTTGTTTGGGGGGGGGGGAAAGAAACATTTTCTTAAGATCTGAGTCTCCCTCATTTTTGTACCTAAATTGAGCTGGCATTACAGCCAGTTTTGCAAGTCTCTTCTGAAGTAGCAAACCCTTTTCAGGAAGATTTAATATTAAGATTCTAATTTGGGCTGAAACATGGTTCTGTGATCCATTAATCCCCAAGTGAATACTTCCCTTCCCCCAGGACCTGACATCGGCACTAACCAAGCAGATCACCATGAAGACTCCTATGGTGTCGTCACCCATGGACACGGTCACTGAGTCGGGGATGGCCATCGCCATGGCAGTAAGAAGGCTCGCGTTGGTGACCTCTCTGTGTGCCCAGTGCCTGAGCGTGCTCGCTCTCACCTCTCCCTCTCTGTCCGCCTAAGCTCACCGGAGGCATTGGCTTCATTCATCACAACTGCACGCCAGAATTTCAGGCTAATGAAGTGCGCAAGGTCAAGGTAACAGTCCTCTCCGTCTCTTTAATGTCTTGTTCTCTCAGTTTTGGCCCACAGTCTGTTTACAGACTTGCATTCTCCTCTCATGGTCTAATCGTCTTTTTTTGTCCCTCTCCTCTGATGCTTTGAAGCTTCTCACACACACGGATGCACATGTTCTCGTTTCCCCTCCCTTACTGCTGCCTGTATCCACTCATCTCCCTCAGTCATCCCTTTCCTTCAGTACGTCTCCCAGTAAAGCCGTGCTTCTCAAACCGGACCTGGCATTGGCTAAAGAGCACATGCTGCCCTTTTTTTTTTTTCCTTCCTTCCATTAAATTTATTATGAAAAATATTATTTACATTGTAGCAACTGATTCTGAATCTGCGGTTTCACTCGGATGGGCATTATAGGGATGGCTGTGTGACTAAAAAGGCATTAACTTGATTTGAGTCTTAAGATGCATGCAATAGTTAACTTAGTTTGTCTTTTGAATAATGAATAATATCATTGGTGCTATATTATTATCCGCACAATTACTCCTTCAAAACTGTCAAGCTTATTATGGTCTGAGCAGCAGTCAGAGTTAAGGGTTGGCTTCAAGGAATTGCACTTGGCCTGGAGGGCCAAGATTGAGAAGCACAGCTGTAGAAAGGTCTGGCTTAAGAGATGTCCCCTCCTGTGCACTACCCCACCCCCACCCTCTTCTCCGCCAGCGCTATGAGCAGGGCTTCATCACAGATCCAGTGGTCATGAGCCCGACTGCCCGCGTGAAGGACGTTTTCGAGGCCAAGGCCCGGCATGGCTTCTGCGGCATCCCCATTACAGACAACGGCCAAATGGGCGGCCGCCTCATTGGCATCATTTCCTCCCGGGACATCGACTTCCTCAAGGAGGAGGACCATCACCTGCCGCTCAGCGAGGTGGGTGGGGTGTTCCTCACAGCGGCTGTCGCTGAGTCAGCAGGAGGAAGCCCTCTTAAGCTTATTTGGACGTTTCACTGAGGACGCTGCTCCTGTCTGTTAAGCATCATTAGCTAGCTGAATCTTGGCACGCGATTTAGAAGGCCCCTTCTGCCTTGCAGGTGATGACCAGGGTTGAGGATCTGGTGGTAGCTCAAGCAGGCGTGACTTTGAAAGAGGCCAATGAGATCCTGCAACGCAGCAAGAAGGGTAGGGAGTGGTTATAGAAAGGTTTTTAAAAAATGATAATCATTCAAGTAAAATGTACATGTATCGGAGTTCTTTAGACCACCTGTTTGCAATTAATATTACTAATAAATTCAGTTAACATGCCGCACACACTATGCTGTCAGCATGGTTATGGGCCTCACATTTTGCATCCGTCTTGCACTGCTCTGTGTGAATAAGCCTTCTTCCTGATGGGGGATCACCCCTGACAGGTAAGCTGCCCATCGTGAACGAGGACGGCTGTCTGGTGGCCATCATCGCCCGTACGGACCTGAAGAAGAACCGCGACTTCCCGCTGGCCTCCAAGGACTCGCGGAAACAGCTGCTGTGTGGCGCCGCAATCGGGACGCACATGGATGACCGCTACCGGCTGGACCTACTGGTGCAGAGTGGGGTGGACGTAGTGGTGCTGGTGAGGGTCAGACGGCGTCTGTGTCTGTGTCTGATTGCCATTCTAAAAAGTATTACTCTAAACAGTCTCTCTCTTCCACAGGACTCCTCTCAAGGTAACTCAGTCTTCCAGATCGAAATGATCAAGTACGTCAAAGAGAAATACCCCAGCTTGCAAGTTATCGGGGGCAATGGTGAGAGTTTTGACCGAAGTGGTCGTCATCTCATTGTTCAGATCATCAGCTTTGATAGCTTCTGTGTCTCCTGTCCTCCTCTCCTGGTGCTGTGGCATCTCTCGGTGTGACACTACCCCTCTGCCTCTTTCAGTGGTGACAGCAGCTCAGGCAAAAAACCTCATCGACGCTGGAGTGGATGGTCTGCGCGTTGGAATGGGAAGTGGCTCCATCTGTATCACACAGGAAGGTGAGCCTGACCAATCGCAGACTTCCTTACTCGCCTCTCAGCCAGTCAGATCGATGCTACTGCACACTTCCATCTTCACTACCTAATTCTCAGTTAATGTCCGATTTGGGTAGAATTGCTTCAGACTGTCTCTTGTAGTGATTGCTGCTGCTTCTCCATGTCTTATTCTCTCCTTTCCTGGCTCTCTTCCTCCACCTGTTCTCATCCCGAATCTCGCTGCTGCTGTCCGTCTCTAGTGCCCGTCTTTGTACCTCCCAGTATTAAGCTCCACAGCCCCAAAACCCCATCCACTGTTACAGGATACTCCAGTAAGTCCCGACCCAGTGCCCCCAGTACTGAACACGGCCTGCTGCGCTTACTGGCTAACTGCTCTGCGTTTTTTTTGGTAGAAGTAGACTGGCCTGGGGTTTTGAGGCTTTGGTCGCTTATCTTTGGAGGCTTTGGCGTCTTACTAACCCACTGCTCCATAGAATGACACCCTTTACGCCTTTTGCGTGTTGCCTTGGCCTGTCTAGTCGCAGGCAGCATGTTAGCTGCACTTAAGGACGTGTTAAACCTCTCGTATATCGTGAGCATGTGTGCAACCCACACCATCCGGAGGATTTCCACTAAAGTTCACATTAACCAGCGAAGGGGTTATTGTGTGACCAGCCGGTACTTACTCATCCCTTACATTACCACATATAAGGGACTGTTGCAGTTAGATGGGTATGAGGTAATCTGCAGGATGACCTGTGAAGTCTTGTGGGGGGCGGGGGGGGGGGGATGGTCCTTATTCCATGTCACTATTTTTGCCGTCGGTCAGTATTGGTTTATTTTGTTGCGCAAGGGTCTTGCAGATCGAAATGATCAGATCTCAAGTCACCTGAAGCGTTTCTGGGTTGTGGGTTTTACCTGCAATATCTTCCTTAAAGTAAGGTATAAATGCATCCAGTGGAGGAAAATGACGGATCCCTGCTGTGACCCTTGTGCTGGTCGGTGTAGAACATTTTTAAAGTGGTGAACTTGAGACATGAGACTCTATGCACAACAGTGCTACAGGGAACATTAAAACCTCCCGTCCTTCAGCTCTGCATTTATAGGAGGCTGACATCACAAACGCAAGTTTGTGCTGCATATTGTCTGTAGGTTAATGTCAAGATCAAAGCTGGAGGTGAGTCTCACCCCTTTTGAGCTCTGTGTGTATGATGGATTTGGAAGCAGCTACGGGACATTAAGAGGAGGCTTGCCTGTTTTACCTTTTGAGCAAAGTGCCTGGTGTTCCATTAACTGTCCATTTCCAAAACTGGTTTGAATCCTGATGTTCCTGTGAGGGGGGGGGGCACTGAATAAGTAACTTAAAATGAGTGCATGGTCAAAATTTGGGCTACAGATAGTTCTTGTGCGGAAAGAAGTGAACAGAAGGGCAAAATGAAAACTCATGCTGATGTTGGCAATAAGGGGAAAACACATGGTGTATAATGGTAATGCGTTCATTAACATGTCTGCTTTTAATTACATCCAAGTAATGTAATTTGTCTAAAATCAGTATGAACCCAGCAACCCTTTTGTTTTGATCAATTTCGGTAAGATCTGGAATTATGAAATGTAATACGACACCCTCCTCTGTGGCCAAGGTGTAGAATGTCTATTAATTTGAGGGGGCGGGGTATGTAAATATGAATTAAAAAAAAAAAAAAAAAAAAAAATTCATTGTAAAATCCAAAGTTCTGAAACTTCTTGTCACCGGGACTGAAAAGATTTGCGTTTCCTGAGCCCCTGTGCTCTGACCGGCGTGCTGAGTGGTCTGGCCGTTCAGAAGTCTGAAGCCCTTTATTCAAGCAAACTGCAAGTGGATGTCCTTAGACCAGCATGGAGTCACGCTGAGCAAACTGTGCATATGGTGCCACCCCTGGCTGATTTTCGCAGTGGGTACCAAGGATTTGTTATAAGCTGTATCCCTAAATGTAACTGTCATAATGATGAAATTGAACTGCATTCACATTCCAAGAAGCCGGCAAACCCCACGGGAGCTGACTGAGTCTGAGTAACAGGAAGCTCATGCAGATGTAACCATACTTTGTGCGTGGGGAAAATTTACTTAAATATAAATTATTTTTACTGTCTCGCTGCTGTCTGACGCAGCAGGTGGTTAATGTCCTTTGGTCTCCCTCTCTCTCTCCCTCTCCCTCTCAGTGTTGGCATGTGGCCGTCCTCAGGCCACGGCGGTGTATAAGGTGTCTGAGTACGCCCGGCGCTTCGGCGTGCCCGTCATCGCCGACGGAGGCATCCAGACGGTCGGCCACATCGCCAAGGCGCTGGCACTTGGGGCCTCCACAGGTACTCCTCACAACGCGGCACTGGCTCACCCAGGCCGGTCTGCTGCGCTCCGGTTCAGTCAATTCCCTGCTCGTTCTCCCATGTTACTGCTGCTTGTTGTTGCCAAGCTGACCAGTGCAGCACTACATGTGGCCAAAGCCCTGCTAACAATCGCCGAAGACATGGATATACTGCCTGTATCTTCTATTAATGCCACACAGACCGTTTCTTTGCCATGAATCATTTTGATCATACTCATGTACACCACCTACGTTTCCACCATAAAGTTCAAAAGGCAGAATCTGTCGAGTTGTAGGGTGGTGCATTACTGTTTATGGTGTGAGTAATGTTGGCATGTGGATTCCACTGTCCCATGTGCTTATGTCCATCACAGAAACATGTCTGTTTTTAATGCGGCGCTGTCTGAGGGATCAAAGATCATGGGCATTCAGTGTTGGGTTTTTGACTTTGCTATGGATTCCCCAAATCTTTTAATAGTATGCACTGTAGAGGGTGAGATTCCTAAATTCCTTGCAATCCTGCACTGAGAAACCATGAGAGGGGAAACCTGGATAGAATATAGATGTCAACATATTGCATGCCCTCCCCACTCTGCTAAGAGACTTTGCGAGCACAGACTACTTACGCCGTGGAGAGAATAACATTCAGGCCCCCCAGTTAGTAGAATGTATTGATCAAGCCAGTTGGGGAAACGATGGGCTGTCCAGCAGTTGACTTTCTACCATTTATGGTGGCTGCATTGATTAGTTTTGACTTGTTCTTTTGCACAGTAATGATGGGCTCCCTACTTGCCGCCACCACCGAAGCCCCTGGGGAGTACTTTTTCTCCGACGGGATCAGGATGAAGAAATACCGCGGCATGGGCTCACTGGACGCCATGGATAAGAACCTGGGCTCACAGACACGCTACTTCAGGTATTCAGGAGCACTCCAGTTCACTCGCTGTGAAAATCTGTGTTTCTTGCTCGTCTAGTGGAGCCTGGTGACTAATTTAGGATGAGTGAGGCAGGGTGGACCCTGGACAGTGTCTGCCCGTCCCACGCAGTGTAATTTTTAAGCATGCTAGTTCACCTGCTGCACGTGTTTTGGATGTAAACTTGACATGCACAGCCAGGGTCGAACATGGACACACAATCCCACTACCCACCAGGCCACTTTGCCACCCTGTCGTGATGAAGTCACCCTGTTTAAATAAAGCGCCAGCATGTTGTGTTTATGCACCTAGCAGACTTGGGCCCTGATGTCACATTTTTGCTCCTCCTGCACGGATCTGTCGTGTTTCATTTTGTGTCCTTTGCGCAGTGTAGTTTATCCAAAGCACAATTTAATGAAACCGGAGCTATAGTTGAATACCATCCTCATGTTCGCCCTCTGGTGTTCAAGGAGGGTAAGGGCAGTGTGAATGGCCTCTGTAAAGCATGGAACTCTCGCCTTCGTCAGAGTGAATAAAGATGGTTCTTGGCACCCAGGCTATGGAGGCTTCGTTGCTTGGGGGGAGGGGGGTTGGTTCTAGCTTGGGAAATCAGTGATAAGCTCGACGCCTTGCCATGTGCGTCAGGGATCATTGTGTTTCTGAAGTACCTTGAACCATTTCTTGTAGGTAGCCTTGGCACTTCTGATGCCTCTTTTTCACACTGGCACTGGCTGCACAATCTGCTTTGGTATCACCAGCCCCGAAGGCTGTACTGTGCCCTTGCAGCAGACGCTGCACCTCATCGGTTTGTGGTTGAGTACCGCCCAAATGTCTTTGTTGGCGGTGATGGTCAGCACAGGTTTTTAATCATAAAGTTGGGGAAAAAATGTATAATGACACTATTAATCCCCACGGGGAAGTTCTTTTTCGCCTACCCTATCTTGCTCTGTGTGACACAGACGGGTGTGTCAGTGCGAGCGAGCTTGGCAGTGAATGACGGCCACTGCAGCCGCACCCGTGAGCTGGGGTTTAAGGGCCTGTGGGCATATGATTATTCTGCTGAAGCCAGGCTTGAAGCAGCAACCTTCCTGTCTTCCTACACATCCCTGCATGCCTTTCGCACAAATAAGCCCCAGTTTGTGCTTTCTTAGTGATCTGTACTGTCCTGATGGTTAGTCTCGCTTTGATGGCAGGTCTTTGAGGTCATGGTCATGTACAAGGAAATATGATCAGACCGATCGGGGGGCGTGAAGGAGAGACTTCGTACCCATCTTTGGTTTTCTGTATAAACCTGGTCAAGTGTGTCTTGTGCCACTTGTTGGACATTTAGCATGTACTCGATGTTCTCACATGAGCTGAGGCATTGTGACTGCAGTTTTACTCTACTGACGACTTTGGGGGGGAAAAGTAGTCATGCTTGGTATGAGAGAAACTTGCAGCTTCAGGCATTTGGTGCATGTGCTTGGCTGAGGAGCCAGTTGTACAACGCTGCCCTCTATGGGCATTTGATAGCCATAATACGTCTGTGTTATGCGTCTTCCACTGATTTGACGGCTAGTTGCCACAGCTCGAAAGATTGAACACCAGTGCAACAACATCTACTCTATATTCTTTGTCCCCTTGATTGCAGGGACTCTTAATAGAAAAGCTCTTACTGGCTGAATTAAGCAACCATTAAAACGGATCTTCTGTTTTCTAAGCCTTTTGAATGAATTGTCTTTGCTCCACAGCGAATGTGATAAGATTAAGGTGGCACAGGGAGTGTCTGGCGCAGTGCAGGACAAGGGATCCATCCACAAGTTTGTCCCCTACCTTCTGGCAGGGATCCAGCATTCCTGTCAGGACATTGGGGCCAAGAGCTTAACCCAGCTCAGGTGAGTATTACGGAAAGCTCTGTGTCAATTCACCTCTACCACCAAAGGGGTCTTTATGCATATATCCTCATTAATGAGAGCATCCAACAGGGCCATGATGTATTCTGGAGACCTGAAGTTTGAAAAGAGGACAGCATCTGCCCAGATGGAAGGAGGAGTCCACAGTTTGCACAAGTGAGCTGGCTTACTCGCACGTCGGCTACTGGCTTTGTATTGAATCAACAATTTTACTTTGTGTAGCTACAGCAGAGATTGATTTGAAAAGGTTCACAATCTGTAGATTTATTTGAGATGCGGCTCTGTGATTCCCACCCCCTTCTTTTCATTTTTTTTTTTCTATGAAAAGGAAGCATATTTTAAAAATAATGACAATGTTGAATCATCGTTCCAGTTAATTGAAGCAGACTTATCTTTTTCCCCAAAATGTATTATTGCAAGTTTCCATTTTGGTTTAACTTGCAGTAAATGTATAGTAGACTATTAGGTGTCTTTGAATTTGAAATTGTGGAGGAGTGAAATTGTAGGAATTGCATTTCATTCAAGTGCTTGTACTTTTGGCTTATTTGGGGATACTCTAGTAGGGGCTTATCTGTGTGTGTGTTCAGGTAGTCAAGACAATCATTTTGCTAGTTCATTACATTTATTACTTGACGGTGCCAGAGGCCTAAATATGGATTATAATTCACTTTGATTACTAGTCATAAATTTTAACTACTGATTTTTTTAATTTTTTTTTTTTCTGTCTATATTTTTATGTGGCTTTTTCCCCTCTCTTTTCAGTTATGAGAAACGGTTGTTCTGATGATTACAGAGCCATCGAACCAAACTCCTCTGTGTCTACATGACTCCTGGCAAACCTGCTCCTTCAGACAGACATTCAGATAGACAGACAAAATACCAAGCCCGTCGCAGAATACCTGCCTGCCAGGTGTCCTACTGCTCTCGTCTTCCAAATAAGTCACTCTTATTTAAAGAGATTTGCTTATTACTGGATGCATGCGTCTAAAGCAGGCTCTACCATGCATTCTTTAAAATAAAGTTTAAACTTTTAAAATAAAGTGCAGCACTTCCTTTGTCCTACCATATCTTTCAGTGTAATATTCAGTTTACTTGGAAAAGTACAACGGTTACACATATGGAGTCTGTAAATGTTAATGTTGAAATTAAGTCAGAAATTATTCCTATGGGAGCAGGATGTTTTCAAGGATTTATGCTGCTATTTTGTCCATAATCTGTAAGGAATGAATGACCTTTGCCTCATTCTTAATTCACTGCTGACAGGTTTTGTTGGAGGACAGTGTTATTTGTGCCTACTGCAGCATTAATCGGGCTCACAGTTGTAGTAGGTTAACTGCATGGGAGGATACGGACCCTCAGGGTTGAATGGAAATAAAAACCAGAAGTAAAAGCACCCCAGCCCTCTTTATTACTGTAATGTTGTTTTCTTTAGTTTCTATAAGCATCAGCTTTTTCACCAAAGAGTAAAGCTTACTGTTACTCCAAGCCAACATTTCTTCACTGACAGCAGCTTTCACTGAAACCAAAACCAGTATCCTGTTCCATCCCGGAGGGTAGGTGCCACCTGTAATTTTACCAGACTGGAACATGGCAAAACATTCATTTTAAGTTTATACGTGTGTAGTGTGTATATAAGACAATTTTAAATGCATACATTTTACCCTAAATAAAAAGCCAATCAAAGGGTCATCTTTAGAGGATCAAATCAGGATAAGACTTGTGATGAGGCTGACATTTAACCCCAGTAGACTTTCCAATATGGTTTTAGTCTAGAGAAATGACATTTAAACAGTTGATGGCATTCAATCAAGACTGGATGTTTTTTGAATCAGTCTTTTAAGTGTAAAAATTCTTGGTCACTGCAATGATTCGTTAACTGATGACGTGAATGGATCAAAGAGTATGTCAAGTGCCATTTAATCAATGCTAAGTAAATTATGAACTCTATACAATATAATCACACAAAAATATAAAAAAGGATCATCCAAATATGCAATGGGAACCGGAGCGAAATATTCACGAGCGATATGTTGGAAGTGAACGAAACTTTAATTTGGGCACATAGAATCACAAAGAATCGATTTCGTAAAGTAACCACGATTTATACCTCTAACATGCAATATCTACTACGAAATGTGACAGCGTAGCTTTTTGCTGTACTTAGGGAAGTTTAAAAAAGTATATAACATTTTTCCATATAAACCATTCTCGCCGTTCTATTAACACGGAGATTTAACTACAACTGTGTTCAACCATGCTTCGTTATTCTAACAAAAAACACCGTTACACTTTTTTCTGGGGGGTGGGTGGAGGCTGTTAATATTAATTCTACACCCAACATGGCGCCTCCGTGGTGACGGATAGGAAGAGCAATGGCGCCACATAGTGTGTAACCAGAAATCGGGCGTTACGGAAACCAATAGACGATGTACAGTTCCGGTGGTAGCATGTGGCGGTATTCAGTCACCTGATTCATGTTGCGATAAAGCAAAAGAACGTGACGTTTCTAGGTAACGACGTATCCTTGATGTGGAAGGCCACTACGACATTGTAGGTGTCTAACCTGGGTGATGTTCCTGCTGTGAGGATTCCATGGAAAGAGCAGAGATTCGTCCCTTTCGGATTGGCATTACGGTCCGAGCGCTGAGCTCCGCTCTGCGTGGCGAGCCGGAGAATGTGGCCGCGGCTGCGGGCTCCTCCAGGACCACGAACGAGCCCGATAAACTGTGGTTCAAGGAAAGCAGCGCCAAGAATCTCCGAAATCGGGACTTCTTGTCGCCCTCGTCGGTGCTCACCACACTGTATGCAGACGGCCAGGTAGGTGAAACCTAACGACGCTGACATTTTATTGCCGTTTTAATTTTGTTTTCGTCACGTCTTAACTCGCAGTGGGAATACACATAAATAACTTTCACTGATCATTCAACATTCCTATTCTGTTATGTGACTCATTTTTGAATAGGTGGGTTATTATTGGTTAAATTATTAATTGCATTGCAAATTATTTGCATCGTTGTTGCTCATGACGCTACAGTTTAATGCAGTAATTTCGATTCTCTGCCTCAAAAATGCACGCCCTATGTCTTCATTAAGTGGGACGTTTCAACGTGTGCGTCGTGATTGCTTTATTTTGTGATGCTTAGTTTTTGTGCAAAAATGACAATGTCACGCGTTTGCATCATCGCCTGTTTCTCCCACGTGGGTATTTGTGTGTGTTTGTGCGTGTTTTAGGTGCCGGCCGCTGTTTTGGGACGGGTGCGGTCAGTGGGAGGCGACGGAGTGTTGCCAATAGCTGGGGGCGAGCTGACCGTGGAAGGACTGCGGTTACGAGTGGACCGTGTGTCCGTGTTTCGGGAGGTTCTGAGTGAAGTGCATCCATATCTAAAGCCGTCGGACCAAGGACAGGGCCGCGTGGTGTTAAACTGCCCGGCTCTCTACCCCAAGCAGAGCCCGCCGTCTTCCGAAACTGTCACTCTAGGACAGCTCCGGACAGTGCTGCTGGCCGACCACCAGGCGGCGCTGTTGAAGAGGAAGGGGTAAGCGGAATGTTGCTTGATGGGTTTCCGCGCGTGTTTGTACCTTAAAGCCTTGTGGACCCGTGAGAATGCAGTTAGGTGTATTTTGTGAATGAAAAGTGTTGTTGAATTCTGCTTGTCATTTTCTAGGTTTTCAGTGTCCTTCTGTCCCGCGCTGCCTGAGGGAACTGACATCATCGATGTCCTTAAGTCGGTTGGTGTCGACTGGCCAACGGTGCCAGGCTGCTTGGCCAATAGCAAGAGGGAAGGGGAGATGTGGGAGGTGCTTCAAAGTTCACCATATAGAGAGTCTGAGGAGGAAGCGAGTCGAGGAATGGAGGAAGAGAAGAGTGAGAAGGGGAAAGGGACTCTGAGGATTAACTTGAAAAAAGCAGTTCAGGAGAAGAATCTTCGGGGATATGACCCAAACCTTGGGATTTGCACAGGTGAGAAGCGATGGACCATTTGTTCCTGGGCTGTGGGTGTGTGTGTGTGGCAGACTACTCATCATATCTTTGTTAGAGTACATCTGACAGTGATATGGTGCTCCTGATACTTTCAAAAGGCAACAAAGCAAGCTGCAATATACACTATATTGCCAAAAGTATTGGGACACCCTTACAAATCATTAAATTCAGGTGTTCCAATCACTTCCATGGCCACAGGTGTATAAAATCAAGCACCTAGGCGTGCAGACTGCTTCTACAGACATTTGTGAAAGAATGGGTCGCTCTCCGGAGCTCAGTGAATTCTAGCGTGGTACCATGATGGGATGCCACCTGTGCAATAAGTCCATTTGTGAAATTTGCTGCTAAATATTTCACGGTCAACTGTTACTGTATTATAACAAAGTGGAAGCAATTTGAAACAAGAGCAACTCAGCCATGAAGTGGTAGGCCATGTAAAATCACAGAGTGGGGACGGCACATGCTGAGGCACACAGTGTGCAGAAGTCGCCAACTTTCTGCAGAGTCCATAGCTACAAACCTCCAAACTTCATATGGCCTTCAGATTAGCTCAAGAACAGTGCATAGAGAGCTTCATGGAATGGGGTTCCATGGCTGAGCAGCTGCATCCAAGCCTTACATCACTAAGTGCAATGCATAGCGTCAGATGCAGTGATGTAAAGCACACCGCCACTGGACTCTAGAGCAATGGAGATGTGTCCTCTGGAGTGACAAATCACGCTTCTCTGTCTGGAAATATGATGGACGAGTCTGGGTTTGGTGGTTCCCAGGCGAACGGTACTTGCCTGACTGCATTATGCCAAGTGTAAAGTTTGGTGGAGGGGGGATTATGGTGTGGGGTTGTTTTTCAGGGGTTGGGTTTGGCTCCTTAGTTCCACTGAAAGGAACTCTTAATGCTTCAGCATACAAAGCCATTTTGGACAATTTCATGCTCCCAACTTTGTAAGAAGAGTTTGGGGATGGCCCCTTCCTGTTCCAACATGACTGTGCACCAGTGCACAATGCAAGGTCTATAAAGATATGGATGAGCGAGTCTGGTGTGGAGGAACCTGACTAGCTTGCACAGAGCCGTGACTTCAGTCCAACAGAACACCTTTGGGATGAATTATAGCGGAGACTGCGAGCCAGGCCTTCTCGTCCAACATCAGTACCTGACCTCACAAGTGCTCTCCTGGAAGAATGGGCAAAAATTCCCTTAAGCACACTCCTAAACCTTGTGGGAAGCCTTCCCAGAAGGGTTGGAGCTGTTATGGCTGCAATGGGTGGGCCAACTCCATATTAAAGCCTATGTGTTAAGAATGGGATGTCATTATAGTTCATGTGTATGTAAAGGCAGTCCTTTTGGCAATATAGTGCATCTCAGCCTAATTCTATTTCATTACTTTGTCAGCATTTTTATTTGGAGCCAGCTCGCTTTTACTGGCTAATGCAGCCAAATGTGTTCCTGCAGTGTCGGTATCTGCGCCTGGCCACTGAATATTTAATGGCACGTATTAACAGTGCTGGTGCACAGCACACGTGCACAGTGATGACTCTGTGTTTCTCACATACTCCCACAGTCCAGGAAGAGAGTGTGTACCAATTAGCACAGCTGGAAGCAGCCACAGCAGTCGACAAGGTGAGTCTCTCGTAGCTCAGAGTTAAGAAACAGCACGTTATATGCAGATAGATACAGAATGCATGTAATTTCACTAGAAATTGTACTTTTATGTAAAAAATTATCTAAAAATGAAGTATTTTATATTGAAAAGTACTAGTAACATTTGATCATTATGAGAATCAATTTTCCAGAAAGCATTCAGGTGAATGATTTGTAGTTCTGAGATGTTTATTTTATCCTTTCGTTACT
>JAODKL010000107.1:4645834-4662967 GCA_026780765.1 Petrocephalus schoutedeni | reverse complement strand
TTAAGCTGTTCACATTTCTGAGAATGTGGTAGAGGAGATTTTATGCACTAGTAAATCAATAGCCTTCATATTGCTTAAGCAGATAATCTGATTAGTATGCCTGATAGGGTGCAAGCTATAAATTCTGCAGGATAGGGGCTTTTGATGGGACAGTTTCAAGTATTTTTAATATGCCAACATGACCCATATATAGTTATGACAATAACTAATCGCAATATTCCAGAAGAATTAATGTTAATGCAGAATTGCTGGTGAATGTCATTCAGCTTAAGTGCTGCATGGTTTCCAGACACTCATTTTCTCAAGTGCTGTCATGGTCTTTTTCCCTTAGAAACACATGGTCTGTGGACCAGTCAAGACACCTGGTTCCCAGATCAGTGCCATACAGTACATCCAGTGAGTAACACTGAAGATTAATATTTGTAAGAAGATTAATATTTGGAAATATGTTTCACCATGTTTTACTCTGTGCCATACAGTCAGCGTGTAATGTTATGTGTTTGGCGTGTCCCAGTGCTAGCAGTGTCACGGTGCATCTTAAGATTCAAGCACATGTAGAACTTTACACCAAGAAGGTCGCCTCACTCAAACGGTCTAGTTAGGAACTCAGGGCAATGGAGTATCTTTGTCTTTGTCTCTATCGCTTTACACATATGTAGCATTTTGGCCAACAGGAAGCAACTCCACAATGTTAACTATATCCTCTGCTGCAATGTACACTGAGATTTACTTCTAGGTAAGAGTTGATAAGATGTGTGTTTAATTAGTTACTATGCAGATAAGCTTTAAGTAGCAGGTGCTAATTTTATTTCATTAGCTGCATAATAATCATGATTGCAAGAGGGAAAAAATAGTCTGCATAATGGATTTGAGTTATCGGGGGTGTTGCGGTGGTTAGCCCTGTTGCCTTACACCTCTGGGACCGGGGTACAAGAGTCTCTGCCCTGAATGTTTGTGAGTGTGCCCTTCGATGTCGGTGCCCCATCCTGGGTTGTTCCCTGTCTTGTATAGAGAATTAATGGATGGAATTATTTTTGTTATTCATTTCAACACTTTTGTATTGCAATTTGCTTTTTAAACAGGTTACGTAGAGGACAGATGAAGGAGGCTTCAGAGATTAAATACGGGGAGAAAGTGGAAGGTAACTATGGCTGTTTTTGTTTGTGGGATTTAGGGGGTGTCCACCCGGGCCTTTCGCTCAGTTCTGTGTTCTCTCATGTCCAGGGCAGGCGTGGGATGACATCATCCAGGTCATGACTTCAGCCACTGTGAGGTTTGAGCTGCTGTCAACAGCCCATTCAAGTCCGGTGAGTACAGCATTCATGGTGGGGAGACTGCAATATCCCAAAATGAATCATCTCTCACCGTAGCATTACATATGGTTTCCAACAATGGTTTATTGGTGAAGATATTGGAATTATGGAGTGACTTTATGCTTTCGCTCTGGATTTGTACAGGTGACCCTGGATGTGCAGAGGGAAGGGGGTGTGTCCACCAAAGGCCCCAGGGGTGGAGTCTTTGTCATGTACAACTGTGCCCGTCTGCACACACTCTTCACCAGCTACGAGCGAGCAGTGGAGCAGGGTGGGAGGCAGGACCAGAGCGCGCTACAAAATATGCCTTGACCCTTAGTCATTTTATATGCTACACACTCACTCATGTGATGTCACATCTGAAGCACAACCATCTACTGTGATCTGTCTCTCACAGGACTTTACCCAGAAATTCCAGATGTCTCACAGCTGGATTTCTCTTCTCTTAAAGAAGAGGTACAGTGTGTTTCCAAAACTGTATTGATTAAGGTTATTCTTCTTTCTTATCATTAACCCATTTAATCCCACTAGCAACAATTGTTGCTAACATAACCAAAAAATCAAGGCGTGAAATGCATGCACTTATTTTGCCGGGAAAAATTTGGGATTAAACTGGTTAATTACACCATTTACCTTGCCAGTCAGAATACTTGAAAATGTACCACAGAAAATTACATACTGTACATGTGAGTACATTAGTGATTAAATGAGAATGAACATTTTTTGTTTTTCTTTTAGGGGGAATGGCTTTTACTGTTCAATTACCTTATTCCTTTTTCTGACCTACTGGACCAATTAGGACAGTCCCTGGAAGAAGGTGGGGGTGGGGCCAGAGTTGGCATGAGGACAGAGCAGGTGAGGCATTTGGATATTTAATAATGATGTAATGGCAATGCAAAACTGTATGTAATGGTAAAAGCTCTGGCTAACATATATAATGCACACCTCTGCAGATCTGCAGGTTTTTGGTGTCCCTCAGTAAGGATTTCAGCTCCTATTACAACAGAGTTCATGTCCTTGGGGTGAGAAACTACATAGTCTTAATTTATCATTTTTATTTGGCTGAAAGGGGGAAGCATCTTAAATATGTGACAGGAATTTTACTTTATTATTGTTATCTGTGTCACATTTTGTATATTTGAGTAATTATTAATTGCACAACCTCCTTTTTTGCCCATTGTACTGTTAATGCTTTTTTCTCAAGGGTACAGCAGCAGTAAATGTCAAATGCAATGGTAGAAGAATTAATACTTCTCCTCTTTGTATGTGGTCAATTTACCGTTTGCTTGACAACTTCTCTCTCTCTCTAGGAGCCAATGCCCCATTTATACAATCAGATGTTTTGCCGCCTGCAGCTGCTTGGAGCACTGATGGAGCTTTACCACTGTGCCCTGGACACTCTACATTTACCTCCAATACCACAGCTATAGTCCATGTAATGGCATGACCCAGGCTGGGAACCCTTAAACCAGCTACAGTGATGTGTTTACACATTGGCTACTGTACATACAGGTGGCCCACCTGTTTCTAGTACACTGTCAGAAAAATGAGAACCAATTTGCACCTTTGCTTGTTACTGGGGCTGTACCCTCAAGGGTTTGCCAATTGTACCCAAAGCTGTAGGTAAATGTACCCTTTAGTCTAATTTAAGGTAAAGAAATGGACTCTGAGGAACATCCCCAAGGTACAAACATTAATGTACCCCCAATGGCACAAAAATATTCCTCATAGTCCATTTCTGTATCTTAAAAGATATAATTACCTACAGCTATGGGAACAATTGGTGGACCCTTGAGGGTACAGCCCCCAGTGACAAGTAAAGGTACAGATTGGTACTCCTTTTCTTCCTGACATTGTAGGGTGGCACAATCCTATATCTGACTCCCCCCTTTATGCATAAAAAGACTGTACTATTTTACAAACGGGATTTTAGGTAGTAGAGAATTCTGCGATACGGACGCTGACCCTGTGCCATATTTATTACCCCTTAGGTGTGGGTGCAGCCAATGCCACTTTACATTTTGTGCCAAATTCCAGAACACTCCTGGCATTACACAGTTCCCAAGTGCATGCAGGTATCTCCCAAAAGATGTTCTCAGGTGGGGAACCATATATCATTTTTAGAATAAATATTATGAGATTCCTTTTAATAAATGAAGATGTTTATGTGAAACCTCTGAGTTCTGGTTTTGGCAAAATTAATATAGGCCAAAATTCTATAGAATGGGAGTGACATTACATGATGGTTTGTTAATTATTTTTTATTGCATTTTAATATGGCCAAATTCTCTAATGTAACATTTCCATTTTAGTTGTATAATCCCTGTTGGAAATGTGGTTCAAAATGTATTGATTTCTAGATTTTTTATTTTTTTTTTGTATTTTATATGTATAAGAAAGTGGGAATTTAATCTCCACTGGGGCCAAAAAATAATTGAATGGTAATTAATTGACACAGCACAACAACAAAATGTGTCCTCTGCACTTAACCCATGTCACATTGTGATACAGCAGTGGGCAGCTAATTCAGCGCCTGGGGAGCAGTACTTGGGGGTGGTACTTGCAGGCCAGGAACTTGAACCAGTAACCTTTCAATTATGCCACCACTGCGCCAAGTAACAATCAAACAATTTTCCCAGATCCACCCTTATCTCCTTGTTCAATCTAGATGTAAAGGTATTGGGTGAAACTTGTTTTTTGCTTTGATCTGGTTACAGTACTACGTTTTAACCTTAAAGATTCATCTTGAACATTTCTAGGATTTTGTTATAGTCTTTTCAGTCTGTGAAGACTAACATGCTAGCTAATCATTAAAATTAATCTGTCTGGGGTATTTTCAAGAGATGCATTCCGGATATGTGAAAAGGAACTATGTCTGAGAGAGGAAATTTATGACTTTTTATTGCCTTTTCAAGCATTAAGATTTAGAGGCTATTACATTTAATATGATTAAAATCCCAGAATTACTTAAATGTAGGCTGTGTAAGTCTTTTACATCTCCACAAGGTGGCAGCTGAACTCAATTTCCAGGCAACCCCCAGTGCCCACCTACTTACTCGCATCTTCCTATCAAAGCGTTCCCTGGACCAGGACCTGCCTGTCAGTCATTTCCCAAGGCCTGTGTCGGACAGACAATAGAGGGAGTGGAGGAAAAAGAGAGTAAGGGGAGATCTAAGAGTGAGCCATGCAGAACAGAGGATGAACAGAGGTGCAGAAAGCAGGGAGGGAATGGAAATGGCCTTGGAACAAAATGCATTCAAATGCTTAAACTGTGTGGCAAGGGAAATCCGGTCACTGCTGATTCTATCAAAGCTCATTTCTTAATGTAACAGCTGTCGCCAACTGCACCCCACCCCCGCATCACCTCTATTATTCTTTCTTTCAGTCTTTGGGTTCACGATGTTAGAAAGTATATTACAAGTATAGTCAAATGTTAACAAAAATAAAACATTAATTGCACAAATTGTAAGAGGAAATGGTCGACGGACAGTAAATATCGTGTATATTGTTTTTTGAAGTAAACATGGAGACTGAACTCCAGTGATCCAGGTTTTTTTTTCTTTTTCTTTTTTTGAGTCCATCTGACCTTGTCACAGGCTGTTTGAGGTCCCCTGACAGTCGTTAACCTAGTACTGTCTTCATACATTACACTTACCTACAGGAAATTCTGCACATTCTAACTGACATCACTTAGTGTTATTACTACCTACTTGCAAGTGATGTTTTTCTGATATTTTTAGTGATGAAAGGAGCACATTTTATTTTTACTCATATGCTGCCATTGCATTAGCCTATTATAGTATAGTGTGTTGTTCAGGTGTCAATTTTTCATTCAAGCAAAATTGTCACTTTACAATTCCTAAACTTCTCCCTTTTCAAGTGATTTGGGTTATAGACATACAGCTGCCCTTGGTAAACAAGACTGAATCGCATACATGCACACATACACAAATACATATGTAATCTTCATTTCTTACGGAAAATCTGTAGAACATGGGTACATGTGTCTCACTATGGATTAATGTACACTGAATCTCCTGTTCATACTCTATTCTACACCCTCCTTTATTGCTCATCTGTCTTCCTGTATTTTTCAGGTATCCCTTTTAAACACTATACCCTGTGACCTGAATAAATGTTTGTGTGCATTTACGCGCATGCACATCACGCTGGCCTACTGCTCCATCATCTGACTTTAACAGAAATGTAATTAAATGATCAAATTGTCTTTGTCTGAACAACTGAAAGGCTGGTAAATGAACCGGATTTTAATCATATCTCTCCAGTTATTAATGGCATCATTCCCGACACAAGCTTATCTCAAACAGAGTAGAAAAGAAAGATGGAGACAAACACAAGCTGACACAAGCATACATAACTACATTATATCCATAATAGAATATACAATAGAGTATGATCAAGTAGAAGCGGGAAATGCTCAATTACGACGTTTAACGCATCTTTTGGTGGTGGGTTGCAGTGAAGCTTCTGAGTTGCCCTGGCTTGGTTGATTTCGGCGCCGTGTAAGTCACCACATAGCTGCCGGCGCTACGAACCCCCATCAGTTGCACCGTAAAAATGGGTGGGTGGGGTTGTGTGAGCGGTGCTTTGTGAATGACCGGACAGCCGATGTCGAATAAATATCGACGACAACAGGCGATCTGCCGTCAATGGGAACCTTCGGCTGCCACTTGTGAATATGCATCGCAGCGCCGTTTCCCTGCGTGCCAGATGCGGGCTGGGCCGCTACCACCTGCCGCCCAGCCTTTGGAGAGGAGGCAGGGTGGAGGCGCGCAGTGGGTGGGAGCGAGTCGGTCAAAACGAGAGGACGGGTGGGGGAGGTTGGGGGCATGTAATTACGGTGTGACTGTGGCTGGCAGGCAAAGCGTCAATCCCCCCAACCCTGCACCGCACACACCCGCTGCCTCCGTTCCCATGGTAACCTGGGTAGCCAAATAGGTGTGTCTTCGGGGCCTACGGCTGGGACCAGATCTGGCGAGGTCCGGACGAATATCGATCCAAAGATGTGTGGAGCGAGCGGTCACAGATTTGGGGAGGGGATGGGAAGGGAGAAGAGGGGAGGGGCCGCCCTAATCCACGCACCTGCTGTTTAATCAAAGCGGAATATAAAGCAGATCATGTCCATTGTAATTTCATTTAGCCGCGTTACGTTTTAAATAGACCCACTACATGTAGATAAATAGGACGAATCGACACCTTGCCAGTGCCAATCTTACAAGAAGTGTTAATTAAATAATGTATTTTTCATTGTTCTTCAATCCCAGAATTCTGTGCCCTGAATACATAATAAACGTAAAGATGTCATATTTGAATAATATATAGTGTACAAAAGCATGTGAGGTGATTATTGTACCGCCTTCGTTGTCAAGTTTACTCATATGGTATCGGGGCAGGAATTTTTATTTTTTTCCAGATAAACCCCTCCAAAATAGCTACACAAGCATAATGAAATAAGATAACAATAAATGATCAAATTATTGGAAGAATAATGAATTATATCCAGTATATCAGTTTTTTATCACAGCGAGAGTACCGGTTAAATACTGCAAATAAATCCCAACTGGACCTACCAATTGACGATCACAAAATAATGTGTTAAATATGATAACAGTACGATATAAGAAAAATATTTTAATGAAGCACACTGGTTATATACAATTAAAAAAAAGCTTTCTGTGGCCTCAATAAATTCTCTGTCAGTAATTAAATATTAAGTTGTTGGGTTGAGACATACAACAGTAATAACAGCAGACGCTAAATTTAATCCCAAAAAAATGGTCAAAAGTCACCTGCTAAAAGAGGATGTGGCGTGTAAGAAAAGGGAAGTGTAAGTCATCCGTATTGGGATAAACCATTCTGTCTGCCATTTATCTGAACGGAGGATGGGGGGAGCGGGGGGAGGGGTGGCGAGGGGAGTGCAGAGAGAGGATGGATAGTACCACCGGGGTCTGCTGAGAGCCATGTTGGAGCTGAATGAGGAGCTGAGATGCTGCGCCCCTGACGCTCACATCCAGACTCCAGCCGAACGCAGCGAGTAAATGCGACCGCACCGGGTCCGCGGACAGACGGGGGAGCCCGGGGGAAGGTGTAGGGTTGAGGCCGTAGAGCTGGCGACCTAGCCGGAGAAGAGGGGGGAGAGAAACACGATCAGACGGGAAGCGAGAGGGAGAAAGGGGGGGGAAAGGAAGGATCTTACCAGACTAATGGCTGCACTGCTTTTGGAATCTAGCCTGCTCTCAAGACTCCTGCTTCTCCTGCTCCTCAGCCTTTTGTGTGCCGAAAGCCAGGGGGAGAGAGCGGGCTCTCGCTGCCAGACCTATGGCTCGCTCCCCGTCCCTCTGCACGACAAAAGGCACAATTACGGGTGGCTTGCGATGCTGCTTGGGTGTGATCCGGAGGTCCATCCGAGGTGGATCTTACAGTCGGCGTGTGATGCCAGGGGATGCCCGCCACGGGCCTGCGTTAGGCGCCGGGGATCTCACGGGAACACGCGTATGGAGAGCAACAGTGCACAAAGAGCAACCGGAGGACAGGCGGCGAGGGATGCGCTCCGACGTCTCCAGCCAGGTACGTGCTCCCGCGGGGAAGGGGCGTTGTTATAGCTTACTGTCTAACCATTGGTACAGTATGGCAAAAGCCGCTTGAATGAAAGGCAAGCGCGTACTCCCTCTCCGTTTCCCTTTACAGTCAGGCGTCCGCTGGTATAGTGATTCTTTTTCGGCACCGGGAAACAAGGAATGATGCTGCTATGGACCCTGCGATCACTGCACGGGCCTTTAAGTGTCAGGCCCCGCTGCCGGCCAGACTCCACAGCTTGAGACGTAGATGCGGTGGAAGACCCGCCTCTACTGGCACCGGGAAGGCATTTCTCCATCACGTTTTAGGGTGCATGTGAGGTGGTGGTCGGTGACGATCGCTGCTGTTGGCTTCAGAGACTGGGTTTTCTTTCGGCGTGTGATATGAGGAAGGAACCGGTGCCCCGTCCCAGTAAAGACAGGAAACGGCCCCGGCAGCCGCTTAATTTCGAAACGCGCTGTTGCGCTCCTGGGCCAAGTCGAGTCCACCTTTCATGCCATTATCCATTTTGTCACAGTAAAAAAATGAGAGCAAACGGGAGAAAGATATCAAAAACCGTCGATGATTATATGTCCTTTGAGTAATCTGAGGTGTGTATTGTATATATAATTTAAAACGACCGTGTGGGTTTTAATAACCAAAAGTGGTTTTCTAGACTGACCAGAGTAAACGATAAAGAAAAATCAAATTTCTCCCGCCTCTAAGTAGCGCTCTAATCCTTCCAATGATACTAACGAAGCTAAATCTAATCCTGTTACATTATATGCTGTTCTCGTATAACCGAATCGTCCGGTCCCGCTAAAGCCACATGAGCAATTTCCAAGCAACCCACTAACCTCTTTCAGTATATACCATCCATAACGCTCCCTCTGACAGACTGTCACAGTTATACTAACAACACTTATTTTACTGGGGTACTGTTGTTTTGTTATTATTATCATTGTATTTTTCTGTTTTGTCTTATAGAGCTCAACCTGATCAAGCTCTCTGACTATCCAGCTGTGAGATCTACATTTGCTTCTGAAGAAGCTGGCACTGCAAAGCCAAGAGATACCAAGCCAAACTTTTCAGCATCACTGGTGCAGCGGACAGCTCACACAATCCCCATGTCCTTTTCAGAGGAGTCCTGGAGGGTTACAAGTAAGGCTAATGATATTAAAATGAATGGCAGTGCCAACACCTTCAACACTAACAACAACAACAACAAGAAAAATAACAACAAGAGTGCTGGGCAGAGCCACCAAAGGCAAAATAAAGAATTTGGTGCTGGCAGGACGCAGGCCAGCCTTCACGAACGGCCCTGTGGACCTTCACAGCAGGAGGCTGCCCCTGTGAAGGGGTTCCATGCCGCGGGTGCTGACAGCTCCACTTGCAACAGCTTAACCACCAGTATGGGATCCACGAGGCTGCAATTAAAAAGCGCTAACTCAGAGGAATTACGGAGAAGAGGTGTCAGTCAACACAGGAAGCAGCTGGGGGGGCAAGTCAAGGGGTTTGGGAGACAAGGCAGGGAGCTGGAGAGGGGGGAGGGAGATAGACAGCCGGGTGACAGAGGGAGGGTAAGTCATGTCACGAGGACAGAGTGGATGGGGTTGGAGAGTAGGAGCAGAACAAAGGCAGCAGAATGGACAGATATGATAGCAGAAAAAGCAGGGGGCAAAGGTCATGATAGCAGAACCCAGGCAGTGAAAGGCAGAGACTGGGATAGACAGAGAATATGGGGGGTGGGTGAGAAAAGAGCAGGAGGTAGGGAAAAGGTTATTCAAGGAGATGAGGAGGGGGTGGGAGCATTTATAAATGGACAGGACACCCAGGAAGACCTCCCCAATGCATCCAGCCGATATCGGCGTGCAGCCAACCGACACCCCCACTTCCAGCAGTATAACTACCAGGTTCAGGTGGCCGAAAACCAGCCCCCGGGTACCTCAGTGATAACGATGGTAGCACAGGACCCTGATCCAGGGGAGGCAGGACGGCTCAGCTACAGCATGGCTGCGCTCATGAACAGCAGGTCCATGGATTTGTTCCGCATGGATCCAACCACTGGCATGCTCACCACCACCAAGGTGCTTGACCGTGAGGTCATGGACCAGCATTACTTCCGAGTCACTGCTGTGGACCACGGCTCGCCACGGCTTTCCGGTACCACCATGGTTGCCATCACAGTTTCAGACCGCAATGACCATTCGCCCGTGTTTGAGCAGAGCGAATACCGGGAAACAATCCGGGAGAATGTGGAGGAGGGATACCCCATTTTGCAGCTGCGCGCCACTGATCTGGATGCCCCCTCAAACGCAAACATCCGCTACCGCTTTGTGGGGAATGCCACAGCTGCGCGTACCGCTTTCGATATTGACCCCCGGTCCGGGCTCATCACCACACGGGGGCCTGTCGACCGGGAGACCACCGAGAGCTACACCTTGCAGGTGGAAGCTAGTGATCAAGGGAGGGATCCCGGTCCCAGGTCCACCAGTGTGAGGGTCTTTATCACTGTCCTGGACGAGAATGACAACGTGCCACAATTCAGCGAGAAGCGGTATGTGGTGGCGGTTCGTGAGGACATGAGGCCACACTCCGAGATCCTCCGGATCAGCGCTACGGACCAGGACAAGGACAACAACGCGGCTGTGCACTACAACATCATCAGTGGCAACAGCCGCGGCCAGTTCTCCATCGATAGCGTCACCGGGGAGATCCAGGTGGTGGCCGCATTGGACTTTGAGACCGAACGGGAATACACGCTCCGTGTACGCGCGCAAGATAACGGGCGCCCTCCGCTCTCCAACAACACGGGCATCGTAAGCGTGCAGGTGACCGACGTCAATGACAATCCTCCCATCTTCGTGTCCACGCCATTCCAGGCCTCTGTGCTGGAGAGCGCCCCCGTGGGGCACTCCATCCTACACATCCAGGCTATCGACACTGACTCAGGCGACAACGCCCGGCTTGAGTACCGTCTCACGGGCACCAGCCCCGACACCCCTTTTGTGATCAATTCGGCCACGGGCTGGGTGGCAGTCAGCTTGGCACTTGACCGTGAAGCCGTGGAACATTATTTCTTCGGAGTGGAGGCCCGGGACTATGGCGTTCCACCTCTCTCCGCATCTGCCAGTGTCACCGTCACCGTGATGGATGTCAACGACAACAGGCCGGAATTTCTACAGAAGGAGTACTATGTGCGGCTAAATGAGGACGCGGCGGTGGGCACCAGTGTAGTCGGCGTGACTGCTGTCGACCGCGATGTTAACAGTGCCGTCACATACCAGATCACTGGAGGGAACACGCGGAACCGGTTCTCCATCAGCACCGTGGGTGGGGCTGGGCTCCTGTCGCTGGCACTGCCCCTGGACTACAAACAGGAGCGGCGTTACGTGCTGACCGTGACTGCATCTGACCGCACATTGTATGACACGTGTCAGGTGCACATAAACATCACAGATGCCAACACTCACCGGCCTGTGTTCCAGAGTGCTCACTACTCCGTGAGCATCAACGAGGACCGGCCTCCCGGCAGCACGGTTGTGGTCATCAGCGCCACCGATGAAGACATGGGGGAGAACGCTCGCATTACGTACTTCCTGGAAGACAACATTCCGCAATTCCGGATTGACCCGTCGAATGGCGCCATCACGTTGCTCACCGAGTTGGACTACGAGGACCAGATGACCTACACGCTGGCCATCACCGCACGTGACAACGGCATCCCGCAGAAGTCTGACACCACCTACGTGGAGGTCAACGTCAATGACGTAAATGACAATGCCCCTCAGTTCCTCAGCCCACGCTACCAAGGCACCGTGACCGAAGATGCCCCACCCTTCACCAGCGTGCTCCAGATCTCCGCGAGTGACCGCGACGCCCACGCCAACGGCCGCGTGCAATACACCTTCCAGAACGGTGAAGATGGTGACGGAGACTTCACCATTGAGCCGACATCAGGCATCGTACGCACTGTCCGACGCCTGGACCGTGAGAGCCTCCCCTTTTACGAGCTGACCGCCTATGCAGTAGACCGCGGGGTCCCTCCCCAGCGCACACCCGTGCACATCCAGGTCACAGTGCTTGACGTCAATGACAATGCCCCAGTGTTCCCAGCAGATGATTTTGAGGTCCTGGTAAAAGAAAACAGTGCCGTCGGGTCTGTGGTCGCCCAGATTACTGCCAATGACCCTGATGAGGGGCCCAATGCCCAAATCATGTACCAGATAGTGGAAGGAAACATCCCAGAGATATTTCAGATGGATATTTTCTCTGGGGAGCTGACCTCTCTCATCGACCTGGACTACGAGGTGCGTTCTGAGTATGTGATAGTAGTGCAGGCCACCTCTGCCCCGCTAGTCAGCCGAGCCACGGTCCGAATCCGTCTTGTGGATCAGAATGACAATGGTCCCCAACTGCAGAACTTCCAGATCATCTTCAACAACTTTGTGTCAAACCGGTCCAACAGCTTCCCAAATGGGGTCATCGGGCGGGTTCCCGCTCATGACCCAGATGTCTCGGATCGCCTCTATTACTCCATCGACCGCGGCAACGAGTTGCACCTGCTGCTGCTGAACCACACCAGTGGGGAGCTCCGCCTAAGCCGCAAGCTGGACAACAACCGAGCTCTGGTGGCCACCATGCTGGTTTCCGTCACAGGTAAGATGGTTAGGCACCAGATTGGGTGGATCACCCCCTTCCTGGCAGGCAGGGTGGGAGGAATTAAGCTCTATGTCCTTTTCTGTCTTAGGACAGCTGGTGAAGGAGAATCTGCTTTATATGTGTGCACATTGGAAGGCAAGGCTGCAGAACAGCCAACCTCACCCACTTCACCCTCTCCCATCCCTCTTCTTACATTTCATGTTTGTTTTTTGCCTTTCTCTCAATTTTCTCCTCCCAGGTCTCTGTCTGTCTCTCTCTCTCTCTCTCTGTCTCCTCCCGGAGCAGAGATAGAAGATTAAAATGTTACTATCAATTTGAGTTCTCTTTCTCAGTGTGTCTGCGCACATCCGTGGCTGTTCTTTTTGACTGTCTGTCTCAATAAGCTTCTCTGGGAAAGAGACCACATGGGCTTAAGTGAATGTTCAAAGGCTTCTCTTGTGTTTATGTGTGTGTGTGTGTGTGTGTGTGTGTGTGTGCGCGTGTAGCGTTGTTTAAGTGAAGCACTACATTAGTGCAGGTGTGCCTCAGTAGTTCTGCAAAGTCAAATTCCATTTCATTCCAAATTTCATTCTACTGAGAGATCGGGCTGTAAAATCCATAACGATGATGCCTTGCACATCTGTTCATCAGACTCACTCACTTCTTTCTCTCTTTCCTGTTTATAAGACCCTCAAGGGATGAGGGTAGGCTACTGAAAGGTATTTAAAAGGTATCAGCCTATGACTCTTTTAAATTGTGTCTGTTCCAATCCAAATAATTGTTAAATTATTTAATAAATGTGCAATTTTAAACAACTAAATAATTTGTTATGCACCTAATGATTTTCAATGCAAAGGATTAGGATTTGGAAATATTTTCCATATTGAAATAAAATTCTAACTAGATAAATAAACATTAGGAAATTTTGGCTTGAAATAATCAGTCTGCAGGAAAGACCCCATTTTAAAACCAGTTGATTAAAAAGGTTTCCTATTAAATTCTGTTGCTTAGCAGCAGCTCCAGATATGAAGTTATGCACTTGTAAGAACAGCACAAATAACAGCGTACCCATCAGTCATCTGGCTGATCTCGGGGCTCCATGTGAAATCACAGTAATTAAAGCAAAGACTAGCAGTCCTGTCCTCCTTTGTCGTCTTCCCAGTTATAAAACGCTTGTGGTCGGTAATAGGACATTTTCACGGCTGACTTTAAAGAGTTAATTACGCTTCAGTGTTTCATCTTAATACCCACCATTCTTTAACGTGACGTCTTTGGTGAACTGGAAACGCAGGTCTGGAAATTAGCCGAATATCGAATATCAAAATTGTGCAGTTGAGTTTCAACAAAGAGTGAGTTACGGAGTTATTTCTTATTTTTTTTTTAACAGATTGCGTCTCGCTGCCGCCACCGCGTAACCCCCTTCTCGCGTGGGTGTCAGTATCTGCGCGCGCGTGTCTGGGGTCACGCGAGAGTCAGCTTCTCAATAATCCTGTAAATAAACCAGCTGGCACCGCGACCCCTCCCCCACGCGCTGCCTTCCCCCTTCTCACATCACCATTTGGTCCATCTACTTCCCATCCTTCTAACATCGTTATCTGTGCAATCCGGCACTTCCCATCTCCATTTCAAATCAAATGAAGGGGGGTTTATTGGCTCGCATTGGCTCGTCTAATGGACATTATTTAAGTTTTCGGGCTGGCTGACTTGCCCTGAAACACCGATCTTGCTGTGCTGTGTTGTTCTGTACCGTTTTGCTGAACACTCTTCTTGTCATTTTGAGAAATAGCTTTATAAGCTATGGTATCTTTGCACCAGAAGCCAGGTGTCTGTCTTCATGTAACAGTAGTTTTACAGTGACATAATGTAGTTGCACAGATTTGCTTAGGTGACTCTTTAGAGCATTATTTACCATCTTTATCTATTTATAAGGCTGTTTGGGATATTTCAGAGGAGAAATTTGGGTTAAGTACAGCTCTCAAGGGTCCAAAAACGCTTCTCCCAGCACTGAAACTGGCAGCTTTGGGTTATGAGTTTATGTTCTTAATCACAGTATTATCTGACACTCTAATTCTGCTAATATACAGTAACTACATGTGACCTGACGTGAGCAGATGTGACCTTTCAATCATCCAGTGGGTAACATAAATCAGTGGTCACTGTTATACTACTTACTGTGAAATAATTCCGGACACATTCAGGCGATAAAAAAAATTACGCGTATGTTTTTCTCTATGGGGTCCATATTATCAATGCGTGAATCTGGAGTTTGCGTTGGAACGAACGCGCTCTTGGATGGATTAACAGTATGGATGCGTGAGCTCGCCGCAGTTATTGCGTGAGAGCGATAATGGACTCACACTGAGCTTATCCGCTTGGTTCACGGCGAGTATCCGCTTCACCTGTCTTGACGGATGCTAGATCTGGGTTACCCGGAAAACATCGGCGAAACGGGCGCTGAAGTGGGCTGATGGCGCCAGATTTCTTCAGTGTAAATTGGTTACACCAATTATCGCTATTTTAGCACTGAGTGTTTTTTTTTTAAGAATTACCCACGCCTGGCATAAGCTGCTGGCTTCAGTTGCCCAGTGCAGTCATGCCTTCCGGTTTCTGGCCTCCTCAAACCGCATGGCTCTCAAAAAATTAGACGACTCTGGCATAAGAAAATAAATCTAATATGATGTCTCAGAATAAATTTCCTTATATATAATTCTGACGAAAGTGAAGTAATACCTTACTGACAAAATTTGCAGGCCATGGAAACTGTATTAGTCTCGCCCTTCGCTATTGATAGCACACGTCATTACCATTTCCAACATTAAAATAATAAATGAACAAACAGTGAGTGTGTTTAAGTATAAGAGTGAGCCGGTTGACTGAGACATGTTCCTCTTCCTGCTCCATTGAACAGCCAGCCTTGGTTATTATCTGGCAATATAAGGTAGCATGCCCCCCCCCACTCTGTTAGGCTAACGCTGGGCTAAGAATTCATTTTAGAATTCATTTTTTCCCCCAAATTCAGGTTATTTAACACCTCCCTGCCTCCAATTGTACTGGCTGAGGTCAAAAGAGACAGCCATTGTTGGCCTTGACCAATATTATCTAAGGGAAAATCCTTCATTAATTATTTGTTAGGGTATCCCATAATATACATTTCTGGCTACTTTTTTACATCTAATGTTTTACCAACTGTCGCTGAGGCTGCTTAATTTTTCTGGATTTTAATTTCAGTACAGCATTTTAAGTTTGACCTTTCTGCTGTGGTGACATTGTGGTGACTTATTTTAGGACTTAGTTTTACTACATAGAGGTTTTAGTTCTACTAGTGAAGAAATTCCAGGCAGGTGTCAGCTTCCTCACAGACTTGAATCAAGTTTAAAATTCTTAACCACTGTGTTCTCTGCTGTCTGTGCTGTAAGTTCCATCGCGGTGATAGGCCGAGCTATTGGTATGAGTAGACACTCTTTTTCATTCTGCGGGGGGTCTGATGTACCGGGGCTGGTGTTTGATGTGCTGTGCAGATAGGTGGGGCATGAGGAAGCTGAAGAGACCTGACCTTCGGGGGCCCCTGTGTCGCTGTTTCCATCTCCTCTGTCACCTGCAGAGTTGATCTCTCAACTGTGTCACACCTTTAGAGAAATCAATTTTTTCCTGGGTTTTTTTGGACACGCACGGTGTCTCCCGGGGGCATGAGACAGCTCACGATTGACTTAACTTGTGTGTGTGTGTGTGTGTGGGTGTAGGGTAGGTTATGTACATATTATATTTTCCCACAACATGATAAAAACCTGGTATTTTGATGTAGTGCAGAGAGCATTTTAGGTCCCCACAAGGGTAAACTCAATTGTTTAAAAATTTGTAATTGCAATCATAAAACTAAAAATGTCGTCTTAAGTTAAGGTTAAGGTTGTCAATGTTGCGATTAGGGTTATGCCCATAGAAATGAAAGATATGAATGCAAGCATATGTGCGTATGTGTTTGTGTTTCTGTGTGAGCAAGAGAGGCATGTGCCCTATGTGGCTATGGTAGGCAGCGCTGAGCCCACAGTCCCTCGTCTCTCCCCAGATGGAATCCACAGCGTGTCGGCGCAGTGTGTCCTGAGGGTGCTAATCATCACGGAGGACATGCTGAGCAGTAGTGTGACAGTGCGCCTGCAGAACATCTCCCAGGACCGCTTCCTGTCCCCGCTGCTCGGCCAGTTCCTGGAGGGCGTGTCTGCCGTGCTGTCCGTGCCCCCCGAGGACGTCTTCGTCTTCAATGTTCAGCCAGACAGCGGGGCGGAGGGCGTCCTCAATGTCAGCTTCTCGGCAGCCCTCCCCGGGGGCGACTTCTTCCCATCCGAGGCCCTGGAGGAGCAGCTGTATCTCAGTCGACCGCGGCTCACGTCGCTGGCCCAGATGGAGGTGAGGACTTCCTACCGGTTCCCATTTTAATGTCATTAAAGATTCCTGAGCCGGAGCAGCGAAACACAGAACCAGGTGATAATTAATATCCGGATGCTTCCGGCTTTGCATCCAGTCAATGGGACGTAGATGGGGACGTGCATGCCTGTAGCTGACTCTGGCTGGTGGTAGATGGGGACGTGCATGCCTGTAGCTGACTCTC
>JAODKL010000107.1:4598396-4614273 GCA_026780765.1 Petrocephalus schoutedeni | reverse complement strand
AGTGATCTGGGCATCTGGGTAATCTGGGACGCATTTGACCACATATCTTTTGTAAACAGTAATGCATCCTGATGAGTACCCAACATGGAGGTACAATATCTGTGCGCAGGGCAGTAACAAAATCTGAATAGAAGCGGCCAGCTGGACACTTTGGAGAGGCATGATAGACGAGTGTAAACAGTGATGTGTCTCGGCTATCTGCTTGTGATCCAGTTGCCCAAGACATATTTTAAAGCCAAGGTTAAATAGGGCATAAGTGTTCACAGTGTATAAAGGGAACAAGCTACTTAAAAGGACGTAAAAGTTAATACCAAAATGTATAAAATTAAATGGCATTAATAACATGTATTCTACTTGTCAATCCACTGCTTTGTGGTTATACCAGTATTTTCTCAGTAGAAATTCGGCACCAGAAATTATTGCACTTTAACATTAAAACCAACAAAATAAACATAATCCAGGAGAAGAATCCAGCAACAACAGACAGCCTTTTTCCCTTATGCAGCTGTTAGTTTGTGTTAGATTTGTCATCTTGCAGTTAGAGGATTTCCAATTGCGTTGCATTGGTTGAACTTCCACTGAGTGTTACATCTGAGACCTAACATTAGTGTTGCAATAAAACATTAGTGGAGAGGCTGTTAAATGGTGCATTTCCTCAATAGCCTGTGACAGCAGACACAGCAGATTTAACTCCACTACAGCTTCAAAAATAAACCATAACTGCAGTATTAAAACTAAAGCCTGATTATTGGGGGATTTGTAATGCAGTAACCCCTTCACATCTGCGAGGGTTAAGGGTGGAAGATTCCTGCAAATGTGAAAAATTGAGACTAATACTTGGTCACCCATAACAGTCTGCTAGCCTGAATGATCACATACAAAGTCTTTTTATTATTAATTTCTAAGGAAATAGTAGTGTACTGCACACTTTGCATGCCAAATTGTTTTGTCAATTCCTATCTAGACCTTTTTACATAATATATAAACCATATAAATTATGCCCCTGTATGTACAAAATTTACTACTGTACGCACTGGGAGCATTACGTTTTGGACCCATTGTTAAAAATACAAAATTAACAGCTCTGAAAAGTTAAAAAGTCACTGTGAGGAATGCGAGATTCCATGCACACAAAGACTGCTAACGCACGAGTGAAGCTGGTTGCCTAGACAACGACGTGTAGCCAATACTTTACATATTATACCTTTCATGTGAACTTATACTAACAAATATGTCTCGCGAATATCTATATATTATGTGAATTTATGTGATCGGAATCATTTTCAATATTGTTTCTTGATTATGTATTGTCTGCTCCAGGAATATTCCCATTTAATCACGGCCAAACCAGCTAACTCGTGAATAACAAAACCTGCAAATGTCAAATGCACGATTGTGAAGGGGTTAACGGTATTACAGAAGATGCTGTACACGGCCCAAAGAAACACCACACATTCCTTAGCAAAGAGCACAGTGGGATCCCGAAGTTAACACTGCCTCAGACTGGAGTCGTGGTAGCATGTTGCATAAAACCGCCATCATTTAAAAAAGACATCAACGAAACTTCTCACATTATAGACGTCAATTGTTTCTTTTTACATAACCATTTTTAAAAAAGCCTTTAACAGTACAGCAGTCAGTCTTCGTCGCTGGAGGAGTGTGCCTCAGCTCCCAGCTTCTGCAGCTTGGCTTGGTAGTACCTCTTCTTGTACCTGTAGGCCTTCTCTTTCTGCCTCAGGGCTTTCCGTTTGTCCTCCAGCACCTGCTCCTTCGCCAACAGCACTCTCATTTTCTGCTGATGCTCCCTCTCTGACAGCTCCAGCACCCTGGCATCCGCGCGAGAGCCCGTGGTGGTCCCGCTCCTTCCCCCGTCAGCCGCGGGCTTCGTGGCTGTCGAGATGCGGGTCCAGTGCGACCCGTCGGGGAAGCCGGAGCCGCCGGCAGCGGTGTGGCTATAGCCTCGGTCTGGAGAGCCCTGGGACAGAGCAGCTATGATCAAGGTCACGGCCACAGTGGAAGCACACAATCACGAAAGCACCAACAGCACAGAAGAATGAACCAAAATCACGAACTTGTTACGGATTATTCATCACAAGAGAGGAAAGTACAGTTGTGAAGCTTCATCACTACGCATGACAAAAGGGATCACTTTTGCTAAAGCATGTTCCTATTAGAAAATAACTGAATTCAGGTCTATATTTAATGGCACTTTCCCCCCCAAGTCCCCCTGCCCTGAGGGCCTGGCCTACAATGGACAGGTTTGATTTTCATTCGATTTTCCACTGCGTACGCGCCTTAACCCCTGCTGCCATGCGATGGGAGCGATTTCCAATACATTACATCAATTTTGGTGACAGTTATATCCTCCTGATCACAGTCACTCACTCCTACAGCAAATGTCCCGGATTCTGAAGCAAGAGAATAGAGTCTGGATTTAATAGAGTACAGTTATGCACAACAGGTATGCATATAGAGGGAGCACAGCATTGTACACCTGCAATCGCGGTGTCTGCATTACCCGCTTTAATGTGCGTGTTAATGATGCCGTCAGCATCGATGGTGGCCTCCATCTTCACCACCAAGTTGGGGACCATGGAGGAGACCTCGCGCTGGATCTCGGTGAGCGCCGCCACGGGTACGCCGGCCGCGAGCTGCTCCTGCTGCCGGATCAGAGCGTTCCTGCTCTCCACCTTCATGCGCTTCCACAGCGTCTTCAACATGGCCATGCTGCTGGGCGGCCGGTCGGGGAAGGCGGCGTTGAAGGCCACCAGCAGCTCATTCCAGGCGGCGTTACGCTTCACTGTGGTGTTCACGTCCTTGCGGAAGTCCTGCACCTCGTCCACCACCCCCTGTATGCGCTGCAGGAAGTACAGTTTCTGCTCGTGGGTGTAGTTGGGCGTGCGGTAAGCCATAGCGGTGGGGGGGCGACGCTTGCTGGGGCCGGCGGCGGGAAGCGTCATCCGTCACTACCGCCCATCACTGACCGCTGCCACGGGCTACAGTGTCATCCCTGCAGACGGGCACGCCAGCAGGGCCGCAGACCAAGTATTAACCCAGGCTACATTCTTAATCCGATGGAGTGTTACTGCAAAGAGAGAATTACAATATAAATGCATTAAGATCTACACACAAAGTCGAGACACTGGAAAATTCCATTTGCTCTGTTCCCAAACATACGATTTTGCATAGAACTGGCAGTGAATACAGGATGCATAGGACCTGCCTCCTTAATGGGTCTCCTGTTAGTCCATAGCTGATTAATCTGGACACGTTCCTAACAATTTGCATTGCCTGAGTGGAAACAGTATATATATTACACTGTTACCAGACATTAGCTTGAATAATTTAGAATGGGGTTTCTGAAACATTGTCCTGCTGTACGCTTCTCCTTTCATCGGCTGAGACCTTAATCAGCCTTGACTGAGGTGTTGTTAAACGAAGGACAGAATTCAGTGCACATGACATGTAATGTGTAGTTAAAGCCTTAATTAGGGATTTAAGGGTTTAATTTGTCACATGCAATGTGTACAAGTCAGACTATTGCCTGCGGTGAAATGCATGGTGGTTGACTCGGACATAATAAAAATAATGAAACCAGGCATTAAAAGGAACAATGTAAAAAAAAATATGTAGTAAATAAGGAACAAATATATACTAAAAAAACAAGACACATGCAAAATAGTTCAAATAAATTGCAAGGTGCATAAATAAGGAGGGAGTTTATAACTGTCAATCAAGTATTGAATAATCTGATGGCTTGAGGGTAGAAGCTCGTCCTGAGACTGCAGACTGCGGAAGTGCTTTCCAGACTGGTGAGAGAGCTGTCAGGGTGGGATGCCGATGCCCTGCCTTGCTGATGCACTCAGCCTAATGTACTACCCTCTGCGGAGCTGTATGGTCCCGGGCAGAGCATTTACCAACGCAGGCTGTGATTACTGCCCTAATCCAGTAAAACTCAATATGACTTGATGCATTCTTTTAATTCAATTATTTAGTCGTTAAAGACATGTCACAGATGTCTGTATGCTTTCTATACATGAGAGATCACATAAAACACCTGAGATCTTTATTTAGGTCAGGGGTACCCAACTCCAGTCCTGGAGGGCCAGAATCCAGCAGTTTGCAGATTTTCCCTGCTCAAACACATCTTAATCAGCTAATTACAATGTTTAATATGTATGTTTGAGCAGGGAAATCTGCAAGCAGTGTTGGATTCTGGCCCACCCAGGACTGGAGTTGGGCAACCCTGAGCTGTGGTTCACAGTATTTTCAATTAATTCTTTCATTAAAACAACTCAATCAATGCTAATTGGGCGTTAACTAAAAGAAACAAAAAGGAACGTTGTGGTTGACAGGGCGAAGATTAAGATGACAGCATCACAAAACAAGTGACAATAAAAAGGTATTTAATGGGAAACTTAATTACTTACACCCATTCGGCATGTCATATGACATATAACAAACCCTAAGTAACAACACAGAAACAGGTAATACTTAATTATGGGGATTAAAATGTACAGACAAAAAATCCGCGAGGAAACACTAATCAGCTTTAAAGGTGAATTTAAGTTAGATGTGTCATCGGTAGCTTTAATATTATTAACACCGCGACTCACACTTTGTCCATGTTTCTAACCATAAAGAATGTGCGCTATAAATGTCCTCGCCTGCACAGCGACCCATCAAATGGTGCCACTGAACAAAAACAAAGTTGCATGTGAACACGCCTGACACCTCATTCGTGCCCAGCTAACGCGAGCAATTTACACGCCCACTGCTTTTTGTTTACCGTTTCCATGCACCAAATGCCAGCCGAGGGGATGCCTGGCTGTGTAACTCACACAGGACGACGGGAAGCGGGCACCGTTTATCCCGAAGCGCAGACACTTTCGTTCCGCTGTCCTCTGCTTCATATTTTTTACCGCGGCCGGAAACTAAATTCAAACCTCGATGGCGTGCGCGACATGCGCAGACCGCACCGCGAAGTTCCGACCAATCAGCAGCCGCCTTTCTGCGGTCACTATCTGACGTGAAACACTCTACAGATGCGTTATTTGTAGTGCCGGAATTAGAAAAAAAAATTAATAAGAAGTTTATCCGAAATATATTCGAGGAACGTTATATTCAACTGTCTTTGGTCATCTTTATTTGACAGTATTAATTGGAAAAGAGCCTGGACTAATATTAATACATATTTTGTTTGTAATAAAACCAAATCATTTAAAATATTGATCCGGTTAAACATGTACTTGAAAGATTTAACTTAAACATAGAGGACACCTGTCAATTTTGTAGTGTATCAAAAGAGACCATTGTTCATCTTTTCTTCCAATGTATATACTCTATATTATTTTGGATAGATGATCTAATTTCTTGACGAGAGCTTTTGAAATTTTGATTAAAATTGATTTATTTGATGTAATGCTTTACTTTAGAAAGGATACTTCTATAAAACAAACAGAAATTTATGTTTTATAACACAGCTCTTTATTATACTGTGAAATTTTCAAATCCATAAAAGAAAATGGTCTAGTGCTAAGCCAAACTTTTATGAATACGTTTAAACAGTTTGGCACCGCGTTATGGCACAAGTTATATTAAAAACAAAAAAGCTATGAGATCACACAAATCACAATTTGTTTTATAAACTTGTGTAATTACCCCTGGCGCATTCATATGTTAGAAGAGGTTATTAAGTATTGTATCTTGAATATGTGTACCTTGAAATGAATGCACATTGTCTGTATGTGTTTTTGTATGTACATTTGTTACTAATAAACAAAAAATGTCGTGCTGGAAACATGTGAGGTATTGCCAGAAGATGACTTACTTCTAAAATGACCAGTATTTGTAAATAAGTGGAAGTAACTGAGGAGGAAATTCGGTTGTCGTTTCATAAAAAGAATGAGAAAACACATGGGTGTTTAATGTGCTTAACCGTCTAGGTGGCAGCACCCCTTCCTCCAGTGCAGCAGGTGGCGCTAGATTGGCTCTATGATGGCACAACGGCATCGTCGTATATTCCAGCAAAGAAGATCTCTAAAGGCAGCATGTAGTTAGGTACCGCTTTGAACTGTTGAATGATTATTTGAAATTAATTTACCAGGACACCGATTATAAGTTAATGAGACAAATACCACTTTACACCTTTCAGTGTTTCAGTGAAAGCGTAGCGTGTCATTCGGTAATATTAAAATGGAGAGTATAATAGTCATCCCGTGCCATGTGTCTATATCGTGACACATTTAGCATAACACCTAGGTAGCTACGGTCATTATAGTAAATTTTATAACAACGTCACTTTGGCAAATTGAGAGACCACGATTTAATCGCACACCATGCGTGTTTGCTATTATTTAGTTGTTGTACTCTTAATTTCAGCGCGTTGTATATAGCATAATCTGTATAACTTTTCTCAATAACGATTGCATCTTCATTTATAGCTTCATCTTGCCACTTTCAATGTATGTATTAGAGAACGCACTCGGGAATTATGCACTTAAGTGAACGAGTCAGCTGCTTATATGAATAGGATAGAATAAGCGCTAGTCTTGTTTAATTTTTATTTTTTATTTTTTTTTATCTTTTTTATTTTCGTAGAAATCCGTATTTCCCTCACGCTGAGTGATGTATCCACTCATAAATCTCCAGCACAGTCTGCGTATTTGCGTCGACGGGCGTGGAAATTGGATGAATTGATGAATTAGGTGTCTTAAAAGGGGCGGAGTGATGGAGTCGGTGCTTATAGCCACCCCCATCACAGCCCTGGAGTTCCTGGGGGAGGAATACCTGGTGGCAGGTGAGCAAATGTCGATGTCAAGGTGTGTTTAATTTCATTAAAGTCGTTAAAGGTGTAAAATGATTAATATTTATCTGTACCAAGACTCAGCTCATTAAATTGTACATTTTAACCAAATTAGCTGTTGAGTTTTATATTTGTAATACTTCTTGCTAGTGTGTTGTGGTAATGATAAGAAACGTGCACACCGCAGGGGATGGTCCGATTCTGTCAGTCTACAGTCTGAAGACTTCACCAACAGCTTCCGCTTTGCTCAGCGTCCTGCAGAACTTCCGCATCCATGGAATCCGTCCTCACCAAGGGCAGCGAGACCGAGCTGAGCATGCGAGTGTGGCTGAGGAGGAGGAGCCTCTGGGGCTGTCATGGCACCTGGTGGTCTTCGGGGGCAAAGCAGTGAGGCTCGTGGAGCTGAGAATGGGGGAACTACCCAGCCTTCGGCCCCTGGGCCCACTGATGGAGCTGCGGGACTGGGTGCTGGACGTGCGCTGGCTGGACGTTGGCGCTCACCTCTTGGGTGTCGCTCTGGCCCATAATGCCGCGATGCTGCTCAATGCGCGGGAGGGAAGCACACTGGCCCTCTGCTCCTGCGAGGATGGCTGCCTCCTGTATTCGGCCCTGCTGGTGGGACCTTGCTGGAAGAGCTTAGTTGTGGTGGGGGGTACCGTCTTTAACCAGCTGGTCCTCTGGAGACCTGGAGAAGGAGCAGAAGAGGAAGATGGGAGAGGCATGGCAGGGAGGGTAGAGCGGAGGCTGCTGGGCCATAGCGGCGTGATCTTCAGCCTGGCCTACCTCCCCGAGCCGGGCTGGCTCGCTTCCGCCTCAGATGACCGCAGTGTGCGAGTGTGGGACGTGGGGGCTTTGGGGGGGCGGGCAGGCTGTGGAGCTCCGTCCCCTCCCTGCTTGCGGGTTCTCTATGGTCACCAGGCCCGGGTGTTTTCCGTAAGGCTCTCACCCACCGGGGCATTCAGTGCAGGTGAGGATGGCGTCTGCCTGGCATGGGACTGGGACAGTGGCAGGGTGACCCATGCCCTGAAGGGGCACCGGGCGGGAGGGGTCAGGGCGCTGGCCATCAGCCCGGGAGGAGCTGCGGGAGGGAGGTACGTAGCTACGGGGGGCGCAGATGGTGGCATCCGTCTCTGGAGCGTCAAGGAGGATGACAGTGGACTAGAGGAGGCAGGGGTCCTACGTGATCTGGGATTCGAAGGTGGGGGTAGCCCTAAGGTGGTGCGGGTGACAGGGGGCAGGGGCTCGGGGCAGAGAGGAGTGGTGGTCACCACCGACCAGGGGGAGGTATATTTGTGGGAGGAGCAACGTGGTTGGCAGCTGTTGTGGAAGGGAGATGAGGGGTTCCGTTCCTACAATGTAATGGAGGTGTTAGAGTGGTGGGGCGGGGATGAGCTATGTGCTGTTGGCAGCCTGAGTGGAGAGGTGTGGCTCTTCCCCCTGTCTCAGCCCAGCGCCGGGATACAGCTGAGGGCAGGGACAGGGAAGATCCATAGTGTGCTATGGGTGCACCCAGCAGGCGGTCGTGGCAGGTATTTGTTGGTGTCAGGGGCAGAAGGTGTCATATACCGTTGGCAGGTAGAGGTAGAGTTGGTTGAGGGGACTGTGGTTCTCAATGCCACGCTCCTGGGTCCTTTTATTCTGCCTCCCTGTGCGAAACGCTGGCTGACCACCGCAGTGCTTGTATCTAGGCCAGAGGGGCCGCTTTGGGTGTGTGGAGACCGGAGAGGGTCGTTGCTGCTGTATCGTGACAAAGCAGAGCAGGCTAAGATGGATGGAGAGGCCTTGCAGCCCGAGAGCGTCCTGTTCGGGGTGCACGGGAAGCAGGGCGTGACGTGTGTGTGCGAGCACGCCGGCCTGG
Organism: Petrocephalus schoutedeni; assembly: GCA_026780765.1. Lineage (NCBI taxonomy): Eukaryota > Metazoa > Chordata > Actinopteri > Osteoglossiformes > Mormyridae > Petrocephalus > Petrocephalus schoutedeni. The sequence goes on along the minus strand of JAODKL010000107.1, from coordinate 4,605,610 downwards.
TGTACAGCACCGGGCGTGACGGCTGTGTGCGTGTGTCCCAGCTAGAAGCTGGGGCTCTGGAGGTGCTGAGGGTGCAGCGGGCCTGCCGTGGCATGGAGTGGCTGGAGAGGATTGTGGTTCTGGAGCCAGGGGCGGATCCTGAGGCGGGGGAGGACGGTGAGCCCCGTGGAGTCGAGGTGAAGTTCTTGATCTTAGGGTTCCACTCGGTCCATTTCGTCGTCTGGGACCTGGTCCGGCAGGAGCGGCTCCTGACGGTGCCTTGTGGCGGGGGGCACCGCTCCTGGAGCTACTGGTTACCCTGGGGCCCAGGTGCTGATGGTGCAGGCACTGTAGTGTTTGTGAAGCAGGGAGCAGTCATGGCCTCTCATGCCCCAGAGGAGACCCTTGGCGAGGGGCGAAGTTGGGAGCTCAAAGAAGGGATCCACGGTCGGGGGGTAACCTGCGTGTGCCACCTAGGTGCTGTCTGTCTCGCCAGGCAACATTGGGAGGTCCTGGCAACAGGTGGAGAGGACACAACTTTGACTGTGCTGACGGTCGACCCTCAGAGCAGGGCTCTCAGGGTCCTGGCGGTCATCACCGATCACATCTCCAGCGTCCGCGCACTGGCAGTCGTTCGGAGGCCGGGTGGGAGGGAGGCGAATGGCACCAAACCACTCCTCTCTGTGCTGCTCTTCTCTGCCGGGGGACGGGCCCAGCTGCAGTGCTACCGACTCCTGATTGGTGAGAATGGACAGCTGGGTTTGCCTTCCTGTCAGGTGATCCAGGTAGCTAGACACCGGTTGGATGAGCAGTGGGAACGGAGGCGGAACCGACACAAGACTGTGAAAATGGACCCAGAAACTAGGCAAGCTACTGAACTACCTACAGCGGATCGGCCCTAATCTAGAAAATGCCCAGACATGAATTTAGTCCGAAAACACATAACTTTAATTAAGGGATACAGTACCTGTCGGGTCATTCCATGTCAAATCAGCGAATGGCCCATGCAAATTCTGGAAAAACTACTACGTGTACCTGTATTACCCAGGACCCCCTGTAAAATTACTGACAAACCAAGTTTAGAATGGAAAATAAAAAATTAGGTTAAGAAAAGTAAGACTTGTAAGTAAGAAGGAATCATGTAGGATACAGGAAATCAAATTTTAAAAATGTTTGGACATTCCCACAGTGCATTAAGCTGATCTGAAAATTAGACCCAAATGTTTTTTTCCCACATTTGAGAGGTCTCCTGGTGAAACCCTGCTGCGGTTTGTTTGTTTATAACCATTTGTTTATAACCATAATTTCGACAGGCTGGTTGTCTCCTGACCAGCACGGAGACACCCAGATTTTTCCAGATTTTTTATTTGTCCAAAGTACGTGGGCCATTGGTTGATTTAACATGGAATGACCCTGTCAAAAGTCTGGACACCTACTGAAAATCATTTGTTTTTCAGGGTAACAACCTTAAACACACTTCAAGGTTATGTAGTCCTGTTCGGGGTGCATGGGGTGTTATCTTATAAGCAAAGAATGGGGTGCTGTGACATATGACCTGGCCCCCTCAACCCCCCAACCTAAACCCTGTACAGCTATACAGAGTTTGATCAAAGAATAAGAGCAAGGTATCCAACTGGTGCCCAGAACTTGCAGAAACTCTTGGAGACTGTTGGAGAAGCATTCTAGGTGGCTACATATGGAAGCTGGTTGAAAGAATGCCAAGAGTCTGCAGTGCTGTCATTGAAGCAAAAGGGCCTATTTTGAAGAGGGTGAAATTTGAGAAAATCTTGAAATGTTGAACACTTCTTGGGGTGGTATGGTGGTGCAGTGGTTAGCACTGTTGCGTCACACCTCTGGGACCAGGGTTCAAGTAGACGCCAGGGTTCCATGTGTGTGGAGTCTGCATGTTTTCCCTGTGTCTTTGTGGGGTTTCTATCCACAGTGCAAAAACATGCTGAAGTTAATTGGAGTTGCCATGGGTATGCATGTGTGACAAATGCAATAAAAGTAGATGTGTACAGACTTTTATGCACTGCTGCTGTATATAAAGATTCAGTGAATATAAACAGGCATTCCACATCAGTTTATGCCAGTCATTTTGTGAATGGGATGGGAAGGCATTTTTATTACTTTGATTGCTTCCCATGTTTGAAAACAGATAATGCTGACAATATTGTAGTATTTGAATGTGAGATGGTGTAGTAGGCTGGCGAGATTTATGAGTAACTTCCCTACCCCATCCAGGTACATGTCCCTGGCAGTGGTATCTGATGGAACAGATGGAGTCCTTCTGGCTGCAGCCTGCAGTGATGGAGCTCTGAGGTGAGGCTGCTGACACATGGAGTCAAGAACACACGTACCAAGTCTTCGTGACTCAATACACGGCACATGTGACCGCAAGCAGAACATCCACTTAAGTTCTTGAGGGACATTAAGTCAAAGACAAATCAGACAAAGAGTGTAGAAACATCCTAGAATCATCCTGCCACTTGAGAGCGCCACCTGGTGAATGGAGCTGATATAGGCATGGGAGTGGTGCTCTCTGTCGGGAATATAATCATTTTTCTCTTGATGGTCAGGCTCTTCTCATTGACTGAAACCAGTGGCAGCTTTCAGCTTCTGTGGGAGAATTTTTACCACCAACGATGTGTGCTCAGTGTCGCCACCTGCCTCCTGGAGGACCCTCAGGGCTGCCAGTGAGTACCCAGAAAAAAAAATTGGATTTGTTGTTGTTCGACTGCTTTCTCATTTACTAATTGCCCCCATAAAGGCGTACAGTATAGTTTCTGCCTCCCACATAAAAGGTAAAATATCATAAATGGATGAATAACATCAGACGCTGCACTTTTTTTAGGAAGGTAACTTTTATCTCTTTTTGTTCTTTTCTGAAGCAAAAGCCTTTCAAAATAAACTTCAATCATTTCACCGTAATTTAGCTCAAAATTCATCTGAGTTAAAACTGACCTTTTGTGAAAGGGTCATTGTTCTCTATTTGCTCTATTTCATAGTTTTATTATTTGCAGCCAATGAATTCATATTGTGTTTTCTCTCCATCGTCCCACCCCAGGAGGTCTTTTATCTTCAGTGCAGCAACCGATGGCAAGATAGCAGTGTGGGATATGAGTGCAGTGACAAATATGGAGATTGGACTCTCTTCTGACACCTGCTGGAAGGGTAGATAATACAAGCTATTTTTTTTATGTGTGTGTGTGTGGGTGTGTGTAGGTGTGTCCTTCACTTATTCTGTGGTTCTGTGTATTGCAGGTCCACCCAATCCTTGCCTCACGATTCCAGCACATCAGAGTGGAGTAAACACGCTAGCAGTGTGGGAGGGGCACTGGGAAGATCCAGCATTATCGCAGGCAGGGGGGCACTGGATGACAGTGGCCAGTGGAGGAGATGACGGACAACTGTCAGCTGTTTGTATCCAAGCGCAGTTCCATCCCAAGGAGGTAGAGGGCGGCGGATTGACTCTGAACCAGTGCCCTCGATCTGTGGAGCCCCTGGCCCATTCAGCCCCCCTGACAGCCTTAAGACCCCTGGGTCCCAGACTCCTTGTCTCTGCATCCCCAGATCAGCGTGTGTCCCTGTGGGACCTCCGAGGTTCCTCTTTATGCCAGCGGGGGGTGCTGTTCTCACATGTGGCCGATGTAGCTGGACTAACGGCGTGGCAGGGAGCAGAGGGGCAGACCTGGCTGGCTGTCTGTGGGCAGGGTTTACAGCTGTTGCGGCTGAAAGAGGACGGAGGAAATGGGGCTGTGTGAAAGAGATGCCAAATGTGTCATTGTCAAAGAAATTCACCATTTTTTTTATACTGTGAGTCACACTGTCTGTCAAGATGAACAAGTACTGACATTTGCATACTAAATGTAAAATAAAATATATATTTAAAAATTTCCCTGTAAAATGTAACATACTTTTTGCAATTGGAAGAAGCAGACTGACCTTGCTGCCATGGAAGCTGCTCACTGGTGGCTCCTCTTCCCGGGTTTCTGGGTGAAGGGAGGGCATCGGGGGGGAGTAGTCTTGCTCGCACCAATGTTCACTGTTTGTGGCACATGAATATTTCATGGAGTTTCAGGCTACCTTTTGTCCTTTGTGCCTCTTGGCGTGTCAGGTCAGCGCGGTGAGGAAAGCGTGCGAGGTTAGTAATTCTCTCGTTTGTTTTTTATTTCTTAGAGAGAGGGTTTAATGGTGTGATTGTCCCTTTTAATTTTTCCAAGCGGTCGGTAGTCAGATAGTTTTGGATAGGGAAGCAACTTAATGGTACCATTGTCCTGGTTGTGTTTACTAGTGAGTGGTGGGATTCTCCCTGCATATACTTCATGCATCTGGGCATGAACTCGTGATCTTTTTTGTGGGTTTGCAGTGGAAATCCCCCAGAGAACAGGGCAGAAGAATATTGGAAAGAATGTTCCGGAAAAGCAGAACCCAAGCACCCGAGGTCTGCAAAAGCTCTCTCAGTTCCTGGAAAAGGAAGGAGCATCTTAAAGAATCCCTTGTCCACTCCGCCTGCATCAGACCAGTAACTCACCACACATACCTGTGTGATAAAACACCTGTTTGGTAGTTTGTGTGATTTGTAGGGCTGCAACTAACGATTATTTTGATAATCGATTTTTCCGATTAATCGATGAGTCGGATAAAAAAGATTTTTTATTTCCACCCGTTTATTCAGAAATAGAGCAAAAAAATTGACGGAGCAAAAAAAAGGCCCAAAGAAAGATGCAAATTTTTCAGCATTAACACTTGTTTTCTATACTTACAGTAATAAACAAAAGTGATCTTGCATGGCACTATCGCATATACTCGCAGATGGAGTGACTTTCATCCCTGTCTAAATCGATTATTCTGCCTGACTTACGTGGCGAAAGATGGGTGTGCACCCTAGGCCACCTAACATGGCATTTCGCCATTGAAATAAGAACAGGGCAAACAGAGAATAGGTTGGGGAAATAGGTTTCGTTTCAGCAGACAGGGTGTGTGTGTGATCTTGTGTGCGGGTGCGCGTGTATGTGGGATTGTGTGCTACTCCGTCACATTGTAGTGTCTTCACTCTGACTGTATGTCAAAGTAAAGTTTATTTATGCAGCACATTTAGACACCGCTTAAACTGACTAAGTGCTATAGAAAAACAGCATTAAAATGAAATAAGAGTAAAACACACAGTCACACACCATTTTTAACATTTTTGTAATGTGAAGTGCTCCCACACTTTTGACGACTTTGGTCGAACTGTTTTTTTCGCCTCTGCCATGTTTCTTATTTTCTTATTTGGAAAATACCGCATCCACTCTTCCTCCCCCATGCTTTTGGCTGCGCTCCTTTCTGCTCCGTCTGCAGGTGAAGTTAACTTCTCCGCAACAAAGCGAGTTGCACGCTAATAACACGACACAATGAATTGACAATTAAATTCGTTGCCAACACTTTTAATAATCGATGATTATCGATTTTATCGATTCGTTGTTGCAGCCCTAGTGATTTGGAATGTAAATGCCCGTAGGTGTGCATGTGTGAGTGAAAGGTGTGTGAGTGTGCCTTGCGATGGGCTGTTGCCCCATACTGGGTTGTTTCTGGACTGGCAATGTCACACACGGGCAAAACAATAGTGTGGTGGTTATGGTATTGGTTTTATGATCGACATAAACAATGCTGTGATTAACAATCCTGAAACTGTGATAAGGTACTTCATTTCATCTACTTCTTAAGGCATCAATAGGTAACATGCATTAATATGTACCTCACGTGTGCCTTTAAGTATAAATGATTGTTCTACTGACCTTCAACTTCTAACTTCAGGCTACAGAACATGTGATGTCACAGGATAGACTACCCCTTGTCGAGTCACCAGGAAACAGGCTGCCAGGTATAGTATGGTTGTGGTGCAAAATGGTAAACTGGTACAAAACAGTGGGTTGTAGCGTGCCCCATGCCTCCCGGGTTGTGGGTTCTAATCCCATCTCTGCTCTCTGTGGAGTTCATGTGCATGTTTTCTCCATGTTGTCGTGTTTTCTCTGCACACTGGTTTTCTCCTGCTCTCCAAAGACCTATATTTAGGCTAACTGGCTTCTTCAGATTGTCCATAGAGTACTGTATGTGGATGCCCTGTCCTCCCCAACCCTGACATGGATGGTATAAATCAGTCCCATAACGCAGCATAGTTCGAGGGTTTTATGTGATGCCATGAGTGTGGTTAATCATACACGCAGACTGCGTCATGCTGCATTTGTTCTGTATTACCATATAACTGCTCCCTCCTGTGGCCCACCATTTGTTTCCCATTGTCCTTGTTATCATCCTTGCCTTCAAAGTCACTGCCAGAGCTGAGCAGTAACCATGAAATACAGACGCGCAGCATGCAATAGCCAGGGGCCCCAGCACAGCCGCGAGAAGCGGGAACGCTGTGCCAGCCACACCCCCCGTGCCAGGGCCTGCCGTCTGTGCATGTGGCGTCCGGCGGTACTGGGTGACAGAAGGTGGCATGGGGGGTGGACCCGGTCCCTTTCACCCCATCATAGTACCCACTTTATTGTGTGACTGTTGGTTGTTAAAAATGTGAAGCAAGTGTGCAATTTGTGTGACGTTTCCCATCCTGGTCTGAGCCAGTCTCTCTCGCCCGTCCCCTGCCATCTTCATGACCCATGCCCATACGCTTGATTTGCGCGGCGATGTGCCTGCGCCGATCTACTCGGTCTTTTCAGTGACCTTTCTCTCCATCATCTACAGGGAAGCTTGGTCGCACGGCACGGCGGCAGCCTTCTCAGACTGCAAGAAGAAAATGCCCGAAGCTCCTGGTGCCGAGCATGACTGCTTGGGAAGTCCAGTCTCTTCGCGAGTCCTCCTTCGCTCACATCGACCTTCCCCCTCCGACCACTCACGCACCACTGCCACTGGACAGCCCACACGTGGCTGAGCCAATGGGAGTCCCAGCTACAAGCCCCACCCACAGCCCCCCAGTAGTCACACCCCCCAGCACCGATAAATTCCTGAAAGTATTCCCCAAGCCCCTCCCCCAGCGCCACACGCCCCGCCTACCCCCTCTGCGGCCCATCTCCAACGCCAGCTTCTCACGCAGCTTCACCTTCTCATTCTTTGAGCTTCCGCTGCACCTGTCCGCTCGTGGCCGTGCCGAGCGCATCCGCGATCTCACCTCGCTGCTGCGCCAGGTCCAAAACTGACTGCCAGGACCACAGCCGGGCCGAGTCTGCAGCCCCATGCCTCCTGTTCAGCTACTC
>JAODKL010000107.1:4585680-4595689 GCA_026780765.1 Petrocephalus schoutedeni | reverse complement strand
AAAAAAAGGTGAGAAACAGCAGCAATAGACTAGAGCAGAGCTATTCAAATCACAGCTGATTTTCCAGCCTTCCTTTACATGAGGGCCAGGTGTGAAGCCGCTGGCCAATCAGAATCAGTAATTATTAAACTAGCTACCTGGGAGAACTGAAAACAAGACTTGGATTTGGAATCTAGAGTGACCAAATACTTTTTGGAGCCACTGTATGATGGACATGCCATTACAACAGGGGTGGGAAATCTGATCTGCAAAGGGGTAGTGTGTATGCAGGTTTTTGGAATAACCTTTAGGGGGGTATTCTCTGTATGTCGCTTAAATTGTCCAAGATCAGAAGCCTCATCTTGGATCAGTTTATGGCGGTGAAAGTTATCCGGTTAAGTCGGTTCCTTAAACGCACTTCAGGAATGGATTAGCATAGCTGGATCCAGTCATCAGAGATGATTGCGCTGCTTGAAAAGCAGGAAATATTTCAGGGCCAGACAGACTTTGCGAATTGCCTAGCAAACTGCAGTCTTTGATAGATTTTCTGCATCGCCTACAATACACAAAAAAATGCCGTTGCAAAAAATCTCAAGGCAATGCGCAGTGTCTGTGTGGTTCTGAGAGCCCGACTTTGCCTGGCTTGACTTCTAATATAAGGAGCTAATAAACTGTTATGCGTTAACCCTGTCTGTGATTGAGATTCATAAACAAGCAGCCAGAATTAGCTCATCTGTGTTTGATAATGCCCATGGGTCTCCTCTCTTCCCTACAGTCTCACTCCAAAGTACCTTTTTCTTCTGCATCGGCTTGCCATGGGCTCTGTGCTCTTCACCGTATACAGGGTGATGGTTCAGTGAGCAGCACTGCTGCCTCCTACTTACCGGGTTAGGGCTCTGAGTCCAGACGTCTGTGTGGAGTTTGTTCTCCTCGTGTCACATGGGTTTCCTCTTGCAATCCACAGACATGCAGTCAGGCCAACTGGCGTTTCTAATTTGTTCATTGTAATTGATTGTGTGTGTTTGTTTGTGCTCTGCGATGGACTGGCATTGTGTCTGGGTGCAGCCCAGCACTGCCTGAGATAGGCCCCCCTCTTGTTACCCCACTCATGTTGTCACAGTGCTATAAATATTAAGAAAACATTCGCTACCACTCTGCTGAAATCACCCACCAGTCATCAGTTTCCCAAACTCTCTTTCATATGTCTGTCCCACACTGTGCATTTAACCCTGGGGAACCCATGGGGTCATATATATATATATATATATATACCATTTCAGCATTATATTCAACCCACTCATCAAAGTAAAGATTTTACTTTTGTTTTTAGGTCGTATATGGTACGAAAAAATATACAAAACAAAAAAATGAAAGAAATATATATATATATATTTTACTTTACTTTACTGATGAGTGGGTTGATTGTCAGACAGAAATACAAGCTCAAAAATGACCCTGTGGGTTCCCCAGGGTTAAAATGCATGTACACTGGGGTGTTATTGAGATGTTGGCTGCATCCAGACTATCATTATCAGAATGGACCAATGTTTTTTTTGGGGGGGGGGATAAATCTCTGGTTTGCTATGCTCAAGCCTGAGCCCTATGAATTGCCTACTTGAACATTTTTTGTTAAATTTCCATAATTAGCACCATGCACAAAGCTGTCCTAGCAGTTTTTTTGTAACATGCTTAGCACGGAGAATCAGTGTTGACTGTATGCTTAACATAGATGATTAACAGGAAAAAATGACGAGAAATGTTTACATAACAGGCAGATCATGTTAAGACCATGTATGTTTTTCATGTGCCTGTGTAATGTTTAACTACATCGTGAGCACAAATGTCTGTCTGCATGATGTAGCAAATTTGACAAATGCATATTGCAGGGATTCATGTGCTCTTAAGAAATCTGAACTTTTGTTTCTTTGTTTTGCTCCAGTTTTAGCCTTGAGGCTGGGGCGTGTTAATCACAGGTACGACGGGGGTGCATAGGAAGTGATAACTGTGCGTAGTTTGTGTGAGCTTGTCTATTAGCGGGCGCTAAGTGGGCAGCGGGGCAGTGGAGCACATTCCTGAGCATGGCCACAGCCCTGGCGCCACGGCTTTTTTCCAGACAGGCTGCACACATATGTGGGGTGGGGGGGGCACAGTTTAACTCACCAAGAGTAATACTAGTAATACTGCTATGGCAATGTGAAAACAACAACTGACAGACATTCATTGGTGAAGCAAATGACAAACTGACACGTCAGAACCATGGGCAGGCCAACCAACATGAGTTCTGTTTATAAGTTATAACATTGTAACTTTAGTTTGCACAAATAAACACACAGTCACATATAATACAAAATAATACAAGGTCAGTGGTTGAGCCTCAGCCTCAGCACACAGACTCTGAGTGAGTTAGAGATGCCAGTTAGCGTGATTGTGTTTCTTTGAAAAGAAGGAAGGAAACCAGAATCAAGTGGAAAGAGCAGGTGGGCCCCGTACAAACACCGGAGGGGAGCTGGGGTTACGAAAGCTCAACCCTGAGGGTATGTGGCGGCCGTGCTACCCACCAAGCCACCCGTCATCAAAAATAATGACTTTTTCTTCGAGAAACAGCTTATCTATAGCAGCCCAAAGTTATTTAATTAATCTGATGCTTTTATGCAAAGTCACTTTCCACACATTTCAATAACTTCATGTTTCACTTCCGCAATTCAGTCTGTGTACTTAATACTATGGTGCAACTGTTGGGTCCCTCCTATAATATCCTGTTGCCTAAAGTTCAGATTGCATATACGACCAAAGCTGTTATGTAACAGCCGCCCATTAATGATTGTAACAGCACAATTGATAACAGAGAAATGTGTCTTGTGTTCAATGGCTCAGCAGAATGGAGTTTTACTGCTGTTATTTATTATTTTGTTATGGTGAGTGGGGATGCAATTTCCTTCATTTCCATTTGTGATTATGTGTTTTGGGGGGGTGAAAATGACTTTTTGACTAATTTCTCTCTCGGTCTCATGCTCAGGCCAGTCTGTTGGCTCCTAGGTCACTTGCTTTTATCTCTTTTTACCCCCTTTTCCCCTGTTTATTTACTTGTCTGGACACCTCTCCAGTATAGACATCTGTTCCCAGGACTCAAATGGCAACTCCTGTGAGTCTTCCCAGCTTGTCAGGTCACCTTTGACCTCTGACATTTGACCCTCAATGTTAGTGGCCTCTGAAGACACTGCTGTTAATTTCAGGGTGAAAATGCAGGTATATTCTCCAGTCTGTCCTGTCCTCCTATATATACTGGGCATAATGTTGACTTGTTGAGTCAAACTATCATAAATGAGAAATGACAGAAAAGAAACAAGCTAGTGACTATGAACGACCTGGGTTCACGGTACAAGCATTCAGAGCCTGGGTGTTTGCAATTCTTGCCTGATTACAGGTTGAACTCCAGACTAGATGTGATGTAAGCTGAAATTTGGGTAAAGAGAATATTATGCTGCTTTAAAAATGATCACCTGTGACGTATTTTGTGTTCCATCGGTAGCTGTCGGCTAACTGACTGATTACTAAGCAATTAATGATTGCTAGCTACGTACTGCAAGTAATTACCAATGGGTAGCCTAGAGTGTAATGAATGGCCCGACAAGATGGTCTGTGTGACTTGGGGGTGACCCTTGACCTGAGTATAGGTGAATGTTCTAACGCTATGGAAGAGACAATTTCACCGGTTTTTATGCCAGTACATTGGCACATCGAACTGTTTCTCTTATTAATCTTTTACTTATTTCGGTTTTTGGTTTTTCACTAATTTTTAACTTCTGCTTCAGACGAACATTTCCACTTCTTCAGCAAAAGAGCCTGGCTTGTTGTCTTTTTTGTGTACGTCTTTTCACCTCTTTGATCTCTCACAGGAAATTCCAACATTATGGACGTGACATATAGACTCATACTGGCAAACAAAATGCCTCAGAGCACAGCAAGCTTAATATCAATGAGTTCAATCATGGGTTGAATATAGACAAATCCTCAAAATTCACGTTAATTTACATGATAGAAATACATAGCATTCTATCAGACATCAAATGGAGCCTTGCATGGAATTTCTGTGTTCTGTGATTGGTAGGAAACCTCAAAGACTGGTGATCCTGGCTAAAAAGCAGCAATGAGACCTGCAAGGCCTACAGCTGGCCTCCGTGAAGGAAACAGATGCCGCGTGACGGGAAAATCCGATGCTGAATATGTTGACATAGAACAATCAGTGCGACATCAATGAATGCCAGCTGTGTTTCAGACTTCAGCGCTCATTAATAATGGTAGAAAGCTGCAGCAGACACTCCTCGTGTCCATTCATATGTGGAAACTCATTTCCGCTCTTGTTCTGGTGGATGTGCTTCGCTCGATCTTAGCAGCTCTATCATGGGTTGTGATGTGAAGCTCAGGGACCTTTACCTGGGTGTCTTTGTGAGGTCATGGCAGGAAGACAAGCTGAGAAATGACAAAGGGGGTGGTGAAGGCCGAGCTGTTAATAATCTGGGCCTTGGCGCTAGGCGTGCTCATGGGGATAAAGTCCAAAGCCCTTTAAGGGCTTATATGATCGACTGTTGGCTGTAGTGCTTCTGGTGCCTCCTTAAGCTGCAGGTTATCACAATAACCCTGTGTACAGGTTTGATAATTAAAAGTAACTGCTGTCAATTGAGGACTAACCAAGATATTTTTTTACATCAAATTTCACATACTGTTTCCTTAAATTATTCCGCTTTTTTAACCTGTTGTCAAAAATACAACCTTATACTTACTGATATTAGTTGAATATTCAAATACATTAAATATTGGAACATTTATTTTGACCATAAATTTGTACTGCTGAAAAATAAACATCAAACTAAAATACTAACACGCTATGAATAAAGTGACTCAGAATTTTCCTTCCATGGGATCATTATTCCGTCCATGAAGAGAACACTTTTTCCTTAATGCTGTTTTCTCATCTGCATCATTGTAAATATTCTTTATTTTTTAATGGTTGATCATTTATTCTTAATAATCATCACTACAGTTCTAGTAATTTGATATAAACACTGTATTTATACTTACCAATAGCAATACCCATTATTCAGAATCCTTATGGCTCTAAAAACATTACAATATAAAAGTAATAGGTCATCAAAAAATTACAAATGAAAAAAGGGTAACCTGTGTGTAAAGGGTAGTGTATTGGCTGCCTTATTGGTTTTGTAAGGAAGATATATGATGGTATGATTTATAGGTAAGTGAAATAATTAAGATTTTCCCTGACTTGACTCAAATACTGATTGTTATCTAATCAGAGAATGATAATACCCCAAATTGCAGGTACTAAAGAATTGTCTCACTGTCTACTGCTGCCAGCTTCAAGTAGGGTATTTTCTCTGGGGACTTTGCTCCATACTTCTCAGGGATTGAGAGCATATGTGTGTGCCTGCGTGTGTATGCGCCATACCCGCGTATGTGTTCACGGCCCATGCGATCACACGCCGAAAGGCAGCATACACATTAACTGAAGACTGACGGAGGAAAGCTTGCGAAGGTGATCAGCCGACCTGACGGGACGGTAGGGCATCCCTCAGCGGGAGACGAGCAGAGCACAACCCTGTGAGTGAGTGCCCCAGCCATGGCACAGAGGAGACACGCGGGCGACGGCGTTCAGCGTGAGGTGCTGGACGAGCAGAGTGTGGAGGAAATAGCCGAGAAATTGGATACCACGACTCCCCTCTCAGAAAAGACGAGGAAATTACTGAGGTAGGAACAGCATGGATTTTTCCTCTCACTTCCTTCGCCATCCTCCCTTCTGACTTCCTCCATTGTCCATGGCTCTCTGAGCATTCTGGGCTTTGATCCAGACTGTTAGAGACCCAGTGTCTTAAGGATTACTTCCTTGGGTTTCTGACTTCCAACCTGCGTGTGCTTTCTTGGCCCTGTACACAGCAGAGATCATTAACTACATGGTACCTGCACACTTGTTACCAGTGAAGGGCAGTATTTCAATTACATCTATTTAAAATACGTATTTAAGTACTTTTAGATATTTTGTAATTTGTGTTTTGCTGGACAGAAGAAAATGAGATGTCATTTGTAGCAAAATACTTTGAGAGGTTGTATTTTTGGATTTAAAATACTTAATAAAATTTGTCATGTCTTTTCATTCATTCATACATGCATTTATTTATTTGTTTGTTTGTTTCTGAATTTTCTGTCATTTTAAGAACCTTCATCACCAGGCTCACAGACTTAAATCACTGTCTTTAGTTAGCTGCAAGAAAACCGAGTAGCGTATGCTTTTGGGCCCAGCTTGCTAGCTTTCCCATGACCACTAATTCAAGGAAAGAAGCTGCTTTGGTGCTCAGTGAAAATTTCTTTATGCTCACTGAATGTCATTGTAGGACAGAAAAATACAGCAATTAGTAAACAACAATGCTGTGCTGTAGAACTTGTGAATAATCTTGCTAGCCTGTTAGTTGCATTCTAGTTAATTTCAGCAGGCATCTTGTGGTTTGTTATACAGTACAAGGCTTCATTGACTGCATTAGAGATATCAGGCTAGTTACTTTTGTTCCTAAGCACAAAAATGTCTATCAGCTAAACAAAGAAATTTTTGTAGCCACTGAGCCTGTATAAAAGGGAGAACCAACTGGTGAACTTGACTTCGCATATTATATGCATGTTCCCGGTTATTCTTCGAGTTTGCAGATATTCAGCACCCTACTGCAACAATTCGCAAGTTATGGTAATTAATTTAAGAAAGCGTTTGGTGTGCCTCCTTGTTTGTTGCACACACGCACACATCAGTACCTCTGTCAGCCATCACCACTAATTCTGTGTATTTATAGCTATTTATTTATAGCTAGTTATTTATAGCTATTTATTTATTTATAGCTATAAATAAAGGTGTAACCGTTTCGAATCCGAGACCAAAATCACAATACGAGAATGTGCACAACAGTGGAATGATGGCGTTAACGGGATAAATTAAAAATAGCTGATTCCATGTCCAATGCAGATGTATTTATACAAACAGCTGCTTGTAATGTGGTAGCTGCCTCACTTGTACGTTCCTTTGGACAAGACTGAGGGAGGGTGATGTGTGCTATGGGTTAGAATAGTGTATCCCAGCCCAATCCTCGGGGACCCCCATACAGTCCATGTCTTGGTGAGTTTGGGAAATTTGCTGTTCAGCTGCGCTAGGGACCCTCTGACCCTGGGTTTTCAATTGTACATCAAATTGGAAAAAAGTATTTGGTAAATAAATAATAGTGTTTTTAAAATCATAATGATAAAGAGTAGGAATATACTTTGTTACATCACAAATACAAATACAGTTCCAGACCCAAACGTGTGTCTGGAGCTTATATATATGATACAGAGGAATCCGATCTAAGCTAACACACAGGTCACTAAAAGAGGTGATTCTATGGCCCCATCTGTGTGTGCTTTGTGGGGAGGCGGCATCCCGTCCAGGAAGTGTCTGGCCTGAGTATTGTATTATAGCCTAGAATAGCCTTATTCACTAGGCTTCAAACCCAATTGAGAATAACTGGTTAGTGACAATGGAATTGTTTTTACCATGGAACAGGAGTTTCATAATAGATTTTGTGATTAATCATAGGTTTTTGATCGTTCATTAAAAGAAGTATGTTAAGAGTCAGAAAACCACACCTGACGACAGGGGCAGAGCCTTGAGGCAATATATGCTATTTTGCATATGAGTTGGCTGTTCAATGTGCTGGAGTTTGAATGCTTCCTTTCAACCCCAGAGAAATCCAGCCTGCTATTGTGTTATTGTGGATAATGTGTATATCTCAGGCTGATTAATCTTAGGCTATCCCAGTATCAGTCTGCCGCAATGACAGTGTATTCCAGAACCAGTCTGTCCTGATCTCAGTGCATCAGTGCTCCCCGGTATCAGTGTGTTTCACTATCTGTTTCCCGGTGTCGTCACAGGAATTCTGGGCCCAGGCTGAAAAGTTCTCTGCTGAGCTTTGTTCCTATCGTTTCCTGGCTCCGCCGTTACTCCCTGAGGGACTATGCCATTGGAGACCTGGTGTCAGGCATCAGTGTCGGCATCATGCACCTCCCCCAGGGTGAGACAGGCCGACACACCCCGCAACTGAGCCACACCTGCTAACTTGACTGTTTTTGTCCACCCCTGAAGTGCAGGAGAAACTGTAAATAGCACTAAAATATACAGTAATTCTATCAAACTAAAAAACTGAAAACGCACTCATTCTGTGACCTTTATAATGCTTTTCTGTTGTGTTCTGTTCTGACCTGGGCAATTAAGGTATTAGCTCATGAATGACAAGGTGCAGATTGTGATTATTACACAAGAGTGACTGGCCAATTACAGTACTGACCCATAATTATATGACTAGTTGTATTTTAGTTAATGATTGGCTAATTCAGGAAGAAATTATGCAAAGAAATTACTTATAAAGCTATAATGTTCGTTATGACACCCCCATTTCATTTTCTACGATTTGCCCAGTGGCTATGAAACGTGTTCCCCCTCTGGGCATTTGTCTACCTCCTACACACAGGGATGGCGTACGCCTTGCTGGCCGCCGTTCCCCCAGTGTTTGGACTCTACTCCTCTTTCTACCCCATCTTGATTTACTTCATCTTCGGGACGTCCCGCCACATCTCAGTGGGTGAGTTTTGGTGTCACATCTCTTTTTTGTTGCCCAGCCATGGGGGGGGGGGGGTAGCAAGGAATTCTGGACCCCCTGACAAAATGACACCTTGGGCCCCCGTGGTGCATTCTCCTGAATAGGGAGGAGGGGCCCCCCTCGGGCCCCCACCAGTTCAGGGCTGGGGTAAACACACCTGGCTCCCCTGTCCTCAGCAATGGCCCTGAGCCAGTCAGCCGCACTGACTCCTGTTCCATGCGGCTGATTTGCCCACTGCTCATAATCAGAATTTACACCAAAGTACCTCACCACTCACTCACTGATCTCCTTCAATATCCTTGCTTTTATATGATTAATATCTAATGCATCATTTAGTATGGACACTTTTTAACTTCATAATACTTAGGATAGTCATTTTCCTGAAGAAACTGTTGATGTTTTTTAAGGGGTGTTAGTGATTAGTGATAATAAAATTTTTTACAGGGGTAGTTGATTGTAAGTGGATTAGTCAAATTAGTGATTAGTCTAGTAACACATAACACATTCCTTGTGAAACTACGCCCTAGGTAATGAATTATTCCTGTTGCTAAGTAATCTTTGTGCCTTTGATATTCCCGCACCCTTTTCCCTACAGGCACCTACGCGGTGATGAGTGTGATGATCGGGGGCGTGACGGAACGCATCGCCCCGGACTCCAACTTCATGACTTGGGACAACGTGACCAACGCGAGTGTGCTGGACACATTTACCCGCGACCACGAGAGGGTGAAGATCGCTGCCACGGTCACCTTCCTGTCCGGCATTATACAGGTAACCATGCCTGTTATGTGTCTGACTAATTTGAGGATACAGAAAAAACTCTGCCTGTAACATGAAAGTCTGTTAAGCTAATAAATAAGAGGTAAGCTTAAGCATTAGCACTAGAATTAATAACAACGTGACAGTTTATTCCTCCCTGTTGGGAAATTGCATTTCACATATCCCATCTTGCTCTCCATGAGACACACAAGCACAAATATAAGTGAGAGCAAGTTTGGGGGTTAGAGCTCCCAGCTCCCCAGGAGCAATTGGGGGGGAGGTCATGGATCTTGCTCAAGGGTGCAATGGTGGAATTTGTCTACTTGGAACCTTCCAATCAGTGTCCTAACCCACCCCACCCCAAAAAAAAAAACACCCCATTCATCACTTAATAATAATAATAATAATCATAATAATAATAATCCCCAATAATGCTGCATTGACATGCAGTTCCTCACACTATCATGTTGATGACCTTCATGCTCATCGGTGTGTCCATTTGCACCGTCACAAACTGCCCACCTATGCCTGCAGGTGCTGCTGGGTGTGGCGCAGTTCGGCTTCGTGGTGACCTACCTCTCTGA